>VNJO01012106.1:0-14298 GCA_008042535.1 Drosophila tani | reverse complement strand
TTCTTTCCTTTATCCTGGATGCACCAACGGGGGGCTGGGAGGGAGTCATGGCCTGCCCACTCAACGTTTTACAACCCAAACGGCTGATAATGTCAGGCGGTCGGGGCCAAGCGAGCGAAGTCAACAAGAAAAACACCCACTTTAAGCTTAGCCAGCCGGGCCATAAAAACTGTAAATAACGCTACAAAAAATCAAGAATGAATGATGGATGGCGATCAGCGATGATCGATTGCCCAGTTACCCTGGTATTCTGACTTGATTTACGGTGAGCAAGCCAAAAAAATACAGCCCTTTGTCATTTTTAAGGCCAGGAACTTAAGAGTTAGCAGTTTACCAAACTTTTGAGATTACTTTGAAGCATGATTGGGCACTAAACTTTAAGATGGGAGCCGGGGGGAAAAGGAGCAAACATAAATATAAATATTGAATTATAAATATTAAATATTTCTTTGTTATTTCAAAGAGAAAAACTTGAGACAAAACAAACATTTATTTGTTTATTTAATTTAACTTATTTCCTGGTTATTTTACAAAGATGAAAGCACAGATAAATAGTATTATTTATTTAGTTATTTGTTAAAATTTATTTCCATTTAGTTTCATAAAGATAAAACCTCAGAAAAAGCTAATATTTATTAATTCAACCCACAATCGAAACACTTTAAATTCCCTTACCTTCATCAAGAACCAATAAATGTTTTGCAAACTCAATTACAATTATCAGATAAAGCCATAAATCTAAAATTAAAAATCATAAACAGAAATCATTATCAGATTTGGCCAAATGTACTCCCCTTTTTTTCGACACAATCTTATCTGGTTATCAATGAAACTCTTCCTAGATTACCCTAAAAAAATTCCATTTACAGGGTATCTGGGCGAAACAAATTAGCAGCAAGAAAAACAACAGCCCAAGATCCCATAGACTCTTGTGGCTACGAAAACAGCCATAAAAGTGCAATTTTAAACTGAGCAAATAAGCCTGAGCCCATAAATATGTTTATGCGTTTGGCAGTTAACAACAATAACAATAACAAAGCATGCCAAAACACTTGACAACAATGCATTTGCATTGTTGCTATTTACTGGGCTTGTTTTTTGTTCTTTTGGCTTTTATATACATTTGCCTCATTCATATAATTATTGTCGCCAGGCCAGGCCAGAGCCAGAGCCTGAGGCTGATTAGATATTACCGCACCGCGGCGAGTGTAAACAACTTTTGGAATTTGCATTGAAAACAATATTTTTCGAGTGGGTGTGACCAAACGACAGACAGACCGACAACTTGTTATTGTCCAAAATGGAAGCGAAAACAAAAAAAAAGGGGGGAAAAGAAGATGACCGTATGCAGCTGCAATTTTCAAGATGCCGGAAATTGGCTTCACTTGGCCAAGTTTAAACAATATATTTGAATAAATAGCCAGTTAGGANATTTGCATACAACAAAAATGGCTAATATATGGTTTAGATTTTAATTAAATAATATGTTATTATAATAATAGCAGCTTAAGAATTTGCATATTTGCCTAACTCGGCCAATATTTGCATTCAAATCAAATTGTTTATGGTTTTTATACTAATTTCCAAGCAAAACAAAGTTGATTCTTAATAGGTTAAGCATTCTGTGACTTGATCTTATAATTATCTTCACCTGAAGAGGATCATGAGGAGGGCTTATAAGGCAGATAGAGTCCAGGAGTAGCGGCGACCAAGCTCAGGGGGAAGAGGGCAACATTGTCATTTGATTTCTGTTGAAATCATTTCGTACGTTAATTCAATTTAATTCCCTGTATCGCCCCCTCACACCCGCGCCTCTTCTGGCTTATTGTCGTCCATCGTCCGGGTTATATGAATATTATTGCTTGAATTGTGTTGGAAGGCAAGTGTCAAATTTAGCCGAGCACGTCTATAAAAAGTGCTTTGCGCTCCTGTGTCAGTCAACAAACACGTGCTATTTGGAACGAAAACATGCCGGAATTATAAACCATAAAATGCGGGAATGTTGGGGGAATTTATCCATTTAATTTTCAGTTTAAGGGGAATAGTTTTTAGTACATAGTATACGTCTGTCTTTTATTTCTGTCTGGGGTCACCATTGGTTTGTTTTTTTCCATAATGTTTGCCCTATCTATTCCCATTGATTGTTTGATATCGGGAGCTTGTTGTTTACCCATCCCATCCTCCCATTCTCCCCTCTTCTGGCTGTGTCACCATGACGTACTGAATAATTCAAGTAGTCTGCATTGTTTTCTCTCTGTTTTTTCTGTGTTTTTCTGCTCTTTTTGGGGCCCAACAGCATTTTGCCATTGCACTAATTGTTTGTTGTTTTCGGTGTTCATCATGGCTCACTTGTTTTCCGATAAGTCTCCCTCCCCAGCGGGTGCAGCACTCGAAGCGAACATAATTGACAAATTTGCACTTGAACTACTGTGCGCTGTCTGTCTGTCTGGCTGAGTAAACATCGAAAATATCGAGAAGAAAGCGCTAACCAAGCGATAATGGTGGGGAAATTGGTAATCCACTTTATCAGCCATTGACCAGACTGTGTGGGGAAACTCTTATCAAAACTGGTTGATGGCGGATAATCCAGTCATAAAAAGGTGAAGGAAAAACACTGGATATTTACAAAAAAATATTAAGAATGCTGAAATAATAATTTAAGGTACTTTCCTCAGGCTAAGTCCCCTCTAAATCATATTCTTCGCCCAAATATATAAGTTTCCCTCAACAAACACCTAACCTGCTCCACTTTCTCTACCTTAACAGGCCCATGGACCCATTCCAGACCTCACCGTGGCCGTGATCAATCAGCGTGAGCTGCTCTACGGCCTCACCTTGGACGCCGCTGGCCAGAGCTGGCAGCTCACTCTGTGCATCAACTGCAAGGAGGTGCTGTGCGCCAAGCGACTGACGGCCGGTGCCGGGGCCACGCCCACCCTCTACCTCATCAACCTCAGGCTGCTGAGCAGCAGCGAGGAGCTGGCGCAGCGCAAGTCCAACAAGTTGTACTCGGAGACCTTTGAGCTGCTGATCATGGATCATGCTGGCGGCAAGGACGCGGTGTCCCCGGGACCCACCAGTGGCATAGCTGCCTCCGCCTCGAACCTGAGCATTGGCTCGCTGGCTGCGAACTCCATGGACGCCCGGGTGCAGCGGTGCCGCATGATCCAGGCGTATCAGCAGGCGCGCGTGCAGGAGGAGATTATGGAGACGAACGGGCGGATCGAGAGGTTTGCCAACAATCAGTTCCAGCTGCTGAACAGCTTCCGGGAGAAGTCGGACCAGGACTTGGCGCTGCTGCTGCGGTTGACCCGTGCGCAGCCCGAGCAGGCCCTCGAGCTGCTGGACCGTGCCATGCAACCCGCCCTGGAAGTGGCGAGCAATCAGCCTCAGAGCGCCACGGCCCGGCGCAGGAACACGATCAGCAGCCGGCGGGAGTTGAATGGACCCACCACGCCCACCACCACGCTGAATCATCCACCCAGCTTCCTCACGCTGAACCAGCAGCCGCAACAGCAGCAGCAGCAGCAGCAGCCACTGTCCGGTGCCTCCTCGGTTGCCAGGAAGATGTCGCACTTTGACACACCGCCCGCCACCCCAGAAGCCACGCCCATGAGCGTGGGCAACAGTCCCACCTTCCGGCAGCAATCGACGGGCGGAGCGGGTGCTCCAGCCACCCAAATGCTGGCCACCAATGGGGTGGCTCCATCGCAGGCCGCTGCCGACGATGCTGATGACTGTCTGTTCGATCTGGAGGATGTGGATGCACCGGCGGTGCAGTCTGTGCCGGTGCCCAGCTATCCGCGCAGCCAGATCTACTCCATAGTCCATAATCCGTTCCAGCAGCTGGAGCAAGAGAACAGCATGGGAAATGCGCTGGACGATGAGGCCGATGAAGCTGAAGGTTCGTACTTGATTGAAGCTCTCAAGATTAACAGGTGCCTAATGCTTTAAATCTTTCCTTGCCCACAGATGCTCTCGACCTGGACAGCTCCATCTCCATACCGGTGCGAGGTGGTCGTCCCACGCAGGCGCAGCTGATGAACTTCGCCCGGAGCCTGCCCATCGAGATAGCCAACACCACGCTGGCCGAGCGAGCTGCTGTGGCCAATAATAACAATTTTGTGATGGGATGCGAGGAGGTGAGATTGGCTTAGACTTGGGTTTCCTAATTAGATCAGATTACTAATGGTTTCTTTTATTTTTTGAACAGGGCATGGACAACATCGACATAGCGGCCAGCATCCAGGCGCTGACCAAGAGCGTCCATGGCGAGGCTGTGTTCGGGGATCTGCCCCGTCCCCGGCTGCGTTCCCAGATTGAGGGCTAGCGCGGCGCTGGCGGGGCGCGTTTTATAGGAGTCACCACTACGTACACATATATATATATATATACATATATCAGCTCGTAATCCGCATACTTTGTTAGCTTGTTTGTTTTCGCTACCTAAACTAAATTAGTTGCTCAACGAGACAAGGACCCACACACACGAAGCGCCTTCCACAGACACACAAACACACAAGCACACAAGCAAGCCTTTCATCTAACAACACAACAACACACACATGAAACCACATACGCACCACCTATTACCAACTACCAACTACCAAGTACCAACTAAGCAGACAGTTTGCAATTTCTTTAATAATATTATCGCCTATAAGTTTTTTCTTCCTTTTCTTTAATTTCTTTAATTTTTTCGGATGATCTTCGATTGGAAATGTGTATTTTCTTCGTACGACGAGAGTGTAGTACGGCTGTCGTTGGCTGTTGCACATTGAGTTAACGTTAACTAACTGATACTGATACTGATACTGATTCTGATGATGTTGTTAGTTTATACAATGAATAATCTAGTATACATATACATACATTATATATATATATATTATACAAAACAAAAAGAAACCATAAAGAACCATAAAGAATGCCATCAGCTCCACAGCTGTGACGCAAAGCAAGGCGCACCACCAAGGCGTCCTCCAATCTAATTGTTTTCGTTTCACTTCTTGGGCCGTCCTTGATCTTCGATCTGTTTATATTTCAGGTTTATTTGTGAGATTTGAGCGCCTTAAAGCCTCTTAAATAGAGCTGGGAGAAAATCGATTCTCAGTGCATCGATTTTTTTCGATCTTTTAAAAAATAACATCGATTATATCGATTAAATCGAAAAAAAAAACTTTTATTTTTTTTAATTTATAGAAATTAATTCATGGAGATCATAAACGGATAACACATATAAAGAGCAAACCAAAAATACATTTCTTTAATAAAATAAAGAAAAGTTATAAGTTTTAGAAACATAAATAACCAAAGAATTCTTTTTTATAACATAAACAGCGAATATAAATGAAGTTTCCAGAACATAAAAAAAAGAAATGATCATTAATGATCCAAAAGATGAATGGTTCACGATACATCGATTCTGCCAAAATAGAATCGATGTTGGACCGAAAAAAAAAGATCGATAGTATCGATATTGCAATCGATTATTTCCCAGCTCTACTCTTAAACCCCCCACCAGCAGTAATTAAAACAACTTCCAAGTTTACTTAACAAAATACTTTGTTGTGGCTGCGTTTGAATTACAAAGAAGAACTAGAATTACAACTGAGAAACTCGCGTAACATATAGATTACAATTAGGAATATCAACTAAAACTTTACATCTTTCACACACGAAGGCGGCGCAGGATAATGTCTAGAAGACCCCCGACAGTCTCTCAATCTCCAGCAGATCGCCCAGGATCTCCTCCGTCCGCGTGCCAATCTTTTTGGCCACCTCATTGCGCTCCGAGTTGGAGAGCAGGCGATATGACCATATCAGATCCCCATCGATGACGCAGCGCGACGGGTTGATGCCCTGCTTCTTGAAGGACTTGAGCGTGCGATACTCCTTGGGATTGAGGCCGCACAGGTGATCCTGGTAGGAAAGGAGGACATTCTGCAGCATCAGGAATCGTCTGTACACCTTCTCGGGCAGCGGCAGGCAATAACCCAGAGCTCCGTCCAACGTCCCGTAGACCACAAAGTGCTTGTTCTCGTACAGAAAGGGCTGGCGCTGATGCAGGCCCCTCTGGTGGCACTGCACCCGGAACATGGTGTTCACCACCTGCCCCAGATGGTAGTCCGCCTTGCGGAGCAGCTTCTGGCCGCCCAGCGATTCCCTGGCCTCCGGCTGGTACATGTACACAATCAGGTTACCCTCCGCATCGGTCACCAGGAAGCCCAGATTCGAGTTGTCCACCATGAACTCGATGCCGTAGACCTCCAGGGGATTGAAGTCGCGCGAGGCCAGCGACAGGGTGCGATACTCCTCCTGGAAGCGCAGCAGGCTGATGGACTTGTAGACATCCGCTATGAAGATCAGCGACTTGACCGTGATGATCTGGTGCACGTAGATGTTGGTGTCGATGAAGGCCACGCCGATGAGATCGCCGTCGCGCAGCTGCCAGATGTAGATCTTCTGGCCCAGGCCAGTGACCAGGAAGCCCAGCACATCCGAGATGGCCGACACAGGGCCCTTCTGCTCCTTCTTGAAGACCTCCTTCAGCTTGAACTTGGTCATGGGCTTGCCCGGTTCTGGGACCACCTCAATGATGTCGTAGATGTGAATGTTGCCCCTGCTGGTGATGTCCTCGCTGTAGTTAAAGTTGGTCCCAATGCACAGGTACTCCTTGAGGCCCGACCGCGTGCCCTCGTACGACAGCTTGACGATCTTGAAGGCGGTCACGTGCTCCCAGGGCTCGAATTGGATGGATGCATCGGGCACAATCTCCCAGGTCTCGGGCGAGATGAGAACCATCTCGAACTGCGAGCCAATGGGGTAGATGAACCGCTCGCCCCGGCTCTCCTCGGACAACTCCTTGTCCTCGCCATTGAACCGATAGTACTTGGTCATCGGCTCCTCCGTCTGGGTGATCAGGCAGTAAACCCGGTTCTCGCGATGATAGACCAACTGTCTCGGAGTACACCTCAGCGGAACCTTCCGCACCGGCCAGGCAGAGTCGTAGCTCAGGTAGCTGGGCAGCACGGAGATCTTCAGCTCGTAGGTGGTGTCAAAGTACAGGAATCCGTTGGGTATGTTCACGTTGTTGAAGGCGGCAAAGCTGCGCACATCCCCGTTCCCCAGCAGCCGATGGATGCGCAGTTCCCCGCGGGAGGTGAGGAACACAAAGCAGGGATTCACGCCGCACACCATGATGCCCGACAGTCCCCCGACATTGGCGAAGGGACGCAGCTTTTGGACATATTTCGGCTGCATTTGGTAGGACTCCAACTCCTCGCGCTCATCGTTCTCGTCCAGCTCAATGTGCGAGGGCTGGTGGTCCAGCAGATTCAGTTGCTCCAGCTTCCGGAAGCGTATCTTGAGGTGTCCCTTCGGGTACCTGAACACCTGATAGATCAGCAGCTCCACGCGGGTTCTCACCAGCAGCAAAGGCCGCTCTCCATTCAACCCCAGCCCGTTGATGCTCAGTTCCAGGGGCAGCGGGGAGTTGGCATGCTGCGGCATGCAGGCCTGGACAATGCCCGCCTTGGAGTTCTCCTGCGTGGTCAGCGAGATGGGCACAAACTCCATGGCGTCCGTGAGCACCATGGCCCCATTGCCCACGTCATTCACGAGGTACACCAGCTTCATGTCCGGCATGGAGTAGATCTCCAGGGTGCCACTCTGGCGGGCCACCACCAGCCAGTAGCTGGGCTTCGCCTGCACCAGCAGACGTCGCCACCAGTCCGAGTTCTTCTGCTTCGACTGCTTGGCCAGGTCCGCCATGCTGTTCATCTTGAAGGCATTCCCTGCGTCGCCGTACAACAGATCCTCCTCGTCCTCCACCTTCATGTTGGGCTCCGCCTTCATGTAGCCCCCGAAAGAGTGGCCAAAGCCACTGCTCGAGCTACCCGTGAGATTGACATCGTCCGCCTTGACGGTGAACAATCCGGAGAGATCCTTGTAGGCGGATATGGCCACCACGGCGGGGGAGCTGCTGATGGTGTGCTTGTTGATGGCCAAGCGGGGAGTTCCTCGCGTCTCGCGCAGCGCCAGCGTTATGACCTGGCCATTGAGCACTCGCAGGCAGACATAGGGATCTGCTATGGAGACCTGCACCACGGGCGAGCCCACATCGATGGGCACGTTTTGGATTAGCCGTGTGCCCTGCAGCAGCCTCACATGGCGAGTGGTGACCTGGAAGGAATACCTTTATTGTAGAGCTGTAAAACCATCGATAGTGCACTTACTCAATATTTTCGATAATGATAGTCTAAACCATCGATAATATCGATACTATCGACAAAATAAAATGGGTTTAAAAAAATTACTTTGCTTAAACAAACCAAATTAAATGGCATAATTTATATAAGATTTTATGTAATAAAAAAAATGAAAGAAATTTTATCACAATTACTGTCTATATAGATTTTATATAAAGATAATTTTTGATATTAATGATTGGAAATTAAAGAACAATGTTTTGATCCGTTCTTAAGAATATACAAATTTTAGATTTTATTTATTTGCAAAAACTAGTAAATTTGATAAGAATTCACTGATTAACTGCTAACGCGATGTATCGATGGTAAAAAAGAACAATCGATAGGGACGCGGAGCACAACACCATCGATAATATCGATAGTATCGTCGATAGTTTTACAGCTCTACTTTATTGGGATTTGCACAAAGGAACCTACTTAGTACAAGGACTCACCTGAACAATGAACCTTTGCTGGCCCAGGTTGCCCACGTAAATCGTTGGCTGATTCACCGTGAAACCCGTGTTCTCAATCTCATTGATCTCCTGACCCGTTTGCAGCACCAACGTGGAGTTCCTTTGCGAGAGCAGCATGAAATCGTGCTGATCGTGTCGCGAGGTCTTCTTGGTGGCATCATCAAACACCGTCCACACATCCAGGCAGCCGTCCAGCTCAAAGCTGGTGATGATCTGCGGATTGATGCAGTTCACAAACACGGACAGGGCTCCATTCTTGCTGTGACCCGTGGCGGCCACCAGTTCGATCTTCAAATCCTGCAGAGATTCCGCGTGAGGACGCAGCGTGGTGCCATCCTCCTCGAACTCCACTCTCTCGCCGGCGCACATGTAGTTGATGGGAGCCACGTTGATGAGGCTGTCGCAGACCTCGAAGATGAACTTGCGCAGCTGGTGGACCGAGGCCTTGGCTCCAGAGCCATAAACCTGCAAGGGAAGCCATGAAATATGATTCGAAATATAATTATTAATTGTAAAACCCCTTAACGTACCTCCAATTCCTCATCCTCTATACGCCGCGACTTAGCCTGTGTAGGCACCATCTCCATTTCATCCACATCGTACACCTCCTCCACATCCATCCCATGATCCTCGTCCGGCTGCCGCTGCTGCTGCTCTGCCTGTTGCTCCACATCGTCCAGCGTTATCACCGTGCTCTGATCCTCCTCCGTAAAGTGCAGCAGCAAGGAGTTACCCAGGCGGGAGCCCAGAAAGATGTACTCCGAGTGCAGGACGCAGATGCAGCTGGTCAGAACACTGGCGGCAGCCTTGTGGAAATGGAAGTTCCTCACCGTCCTCATCGAATCAACACAAAGTGTGAGCACATAGAGATCTCCCGTGCGGAGCGAGATCACCAGCTTGTCCACATCGATGAAGGCAAAGTTGGCGCAGTCCAAGCTGATGCGCACGCCATCCTGCGGCTTCAGCGGAAAGCTGGTGCTGTTGTCCGCCGAGCTGTTCAGGCTGACGCCATAGGGCGGGACACTTTGGTTGAGGTAGACCACGGCATTCACGGTCATCACCAGGCAACCGCCAATGGGTTTCTGGATGGGATAGACCTGCAGACAGTCGAAGGGCAGACTGTTGACGGTCCAAATAATGGGATGCACTCGCTGCTGGATGTTCAGGGAAATGGCCACCAGCACGCAGGTATCCGAGCGCACCTTGATCCTGCCCGCACAGGTGCGCACCGGCTCGTAGAGGATGAGGAGTGTGGGCTCGTAGTAGCCGTGCAGGAACTGTATGTCCAGCACATTGTCGATCTTCTCGTCCAGATCGCGCAGCGCTATCAGATACGAGGCCATAATGGGCGTTCTGCTGACCAAGGCGGTGGGCGCCTTCTTGATGGGCTTCACATCCGCCAGCTCAATCTCGTCCAGGCTGTTGTCCTTGCGAAAGGGCAACACCACCAGCCGCTTGCCGTAGACCAGCATTACGGCACACCTGGCATCCGGATCCACGCGCACCACTGGCACAAAGTAGCGACCCGTCCAGCCGCCCCGGATGTCCTCCTCCTCGAAGTAGTGCAGGGAGAGGGTCTTCAGGGCGAACGTATCCGGATCGTGCTGCAGCACCGAGAGTTTGGCGTCCTTGAAGCTGATGAGCAGCGCATCCCGCATGGCGCCCGCCAGCGAGACGCACTGCAGCGACATCACGTTGCCGTACAGCGTGTACGAGGCCAGGCACTCCAGCCGCATCTTGGGCGCCACACGCATCTCGCTCGGATTCAGCTTCTGGCGCTGGCCCGCCTCCACGTTGGGCGCTACGCGGTACACCTTCAGCACATTGGCGCCCGCCACCACCAGGTTCTCCTCCAAGTTGTTAAAGAAGCGGCACGCTATCGAGAACTCCAGCGCCGTGGCGGCGTGCGTCTGCTTGGACATGGAAAACATTGCGGTCGTGTGGTTCGCTCGGTCCCGCAACTAATTAAAACATTATTAAACAAATTTAACAAGTTAAACAATTAGCCGGTTAGAGATGTGAAAAATATATTTATCAAAATATCGATATTTTTAGAGAAAACATAAGGTCACACTTAAAAAGCTAAAAATAGCTGAAAACTGTTTAGCTATTTTCAGCTATTTTCTGGCTATTTTATAGCCATTTTCTACACGTTATCTAGCTATTTTTGGCGGTTTTATGGATAGAAAAAAGCTAAAAATAGCTAAAATCTGCTTAGCTATTTTTAGCTATTTTTTTAGCTATTTTTCACCATAAAAAGGTGGCAACTCCAAAAGGAGTCCAAAAGGTGGCAACTCCGTTTCGTAAGCAGTGACAACAACTCGAGCGTTTCGCGTTTAGAACTGGCCACGAAAAATTATAAAACATTGGAAGTGCGGGACGCAAGGTGCGGGTCTAGTTGGTGTAATTAAAGCCGAGATTACAGAATGAATAATTAAATTTCATTCAATTAAACGTAGCTTTTCTGCGTAGTGTGTGCGAGCGGGACGGGCGCTGGCCAGATAGCACGAAACGCCTGCGCCAGAAAGGGACCGGCATAGGCAGCTAGAAAAGAATCATTTTGTAGTTGCTTTTGTTTGTGTGTTTGGCATTCACATTTCCCCCATTCAATATTTAATTCAGTGAGCCATTAACGGAGCCCAAATCGGCATTATGCAAAAGATAGTGCTGCACCAAGGCCCGAAATCTGTATAATAAGGGGCCTAGGCACCCGCAGAATAGCTTTAAAATAGAAGCAAAAGTGATTTTTCTACTTCTCTGCGCCTCGGCTCTGCCTGTCCGTGTGCCTGTGTGCGTGTGTGTGCGTGCGTGAGAAAAAAATATAACCAACCAACAACTTTGCAGGTCGTTCGTCGTCGTTGTTGTTGTTGTTGGTAGTTAGTTACATTGTTGTTTCTGTTGATTTTTGCAGGCGAGTGCAGAAAAATTCAAATGAAAACGAGAATTAAAACGAATAACTAGGAAAAGTGAACAAAAAGCAAAAAAAAATCTCCGCATAGCCGCAATTCGATTACATATAAATCCACACACACACACACCCTTGTATATTTAAATACGCACACATACATACATACACACAGATGGCAGTGCATATACAAAGGGCGCAACGTTAAAATTATACAGACATTTGCCTTAAAATGGACAATTCCGCTGGCCAGGTTAGTGCAGCGTGCAGGAATAATAAATGGTTGGGAATAAGCACACAAAAGAACTCGTTTCCTAATCGCTGGCGCATCTCGAAATGCTCGGTCTTTGGGAAAACTGCATCTCTCTGCTTGAACTAAGCCCGCCCCGCGCCATCCGGTTGAGGGCGAATAAACCCCTGCAAAACAACTCCTTTTTCGTTAGCTAAAAGCAAATCAATTTCGATTACAACTCTATTTGAAAGCCATGAAGTAACTTGAGAGTAATTGGGGTATATTTCTTACAGAACTACTTTACTTGGTTGAAATTCTTAGTGTAAATTTAACTATTTGTTTGGTTACCTTTTTGATGATCATATTTTTCCCCTATAGGGTTCTGTAATTTTATTTGGCTTAAAAACTCTAAGGAAACATGTTTTAACATGCAAAAAAACCAAGCCAAAGGCGACAAGCGTGCTCTGCCTTAAATAATTTCACAGAAATTAAGCTATACTGCTTAAATAATGCTTAAAAAACATTATTTATAAAGTTTTACTAAGCAAATTTGTCTTGAAATCTTAATTAAATGAGTTTAAGGTCCAGAGAAATCTATAAATTCACAAATTCGTCAAAATAGACTTGCACAAATTCAAATTGAACAATAATTGAAGGGGGAAACCCAAGGAAACCCTTTTACACCAGCTTATTGGCTAAATATGTATTTATATCCTAAATAAAAACAATATTATGCCTTTGAAAAATAAATCTTTAAAGTTATTAAAGTTTATATTATTTAATATAAAACAAAAAAAAAGCATTAATATATAAGCGAATTCTCTATTAGTTATTTCATGGTTTTCTCCCTTACCAAATGGTACAATTCCTTTATATTAATCCCTTATATTAATTATAACACCTAAAAAATATGAAAATTGTATAAACTCGCATCAGGCTGCGATCCAAAACCTTTTAAAACGTCAAAACTAATCTGAAACAACCTCCCACTTGTATATATTTTCCGTAGTATGTGCGGAAGAAACTTGCCTGACATGGATGCATGGATAAAACGTTCGCTGTAAATAGATTAGGCGATAGAGCGATTAGCAATGAAAACCATAACGCCGGACACGACGACGGCATCGTCGCAGCATCAACAACTTCTCATTCCACAAGCGGATCAGCAGCAGCAGCAGCAGCATCATCCGCTGCAGCAGCACCAGCACCAACACCAGCATCAGCATCAGCACCAGCACCAGCAGACCCTGGTGGCCGCTCCGCCGCCTCCCATAATAATGGAGCATGTAAACCTGGTGGATGACGATGAGAAGGATCCACTGGCGCTGGAGCAGATGGAGGTGTCGCCCACCACCAAGCACACGCACAGTCTGAGGTGGGTTTGGCCTTTGCATATAGCTCCTTGTGATCAAAAACAATAATCCCCAACTTGATTGCAGACGTCACCTGCCACGCATTATCGTGAAACCAATACCACCTGAGAAGAAGCCTCTGGCGCCCAGTGAAGATGCGATGCCTGGCGTTCTGCCTCCTGGCCATTTGCCACCGCCACCCACAGCCGCTAATCCTGCTCCTGCTCCACCCGCGCGTTTAATCAGCAGCCGACGCATCCAGCAGCAGCAGCAGGCCAAAGCGGCAGCAGCAGCAGCGGCGGCGGCGGCAGCGGCAGCAGCTGCAGCAGCAGCAGCAGCAGCGGCGGCAGCACAGGCCCAAGCAGCCGGCAGCCATCCATCCGCCCTGTCCCCGGGCAGCGGCAAGGGCGGCTCCTCGCAGGCTTCAACCATGCGCGAGGTCCTGGCGTCCATACCCGGCTTTAGTGTCAAGCCCCGGCGGCGGAGCAACAAGAAGCTGACAACAGCGGCGCAAATCGAGCAGACCAAGGACGGCAAGATAGACCTGGAGACGCCCGACTCCATTCTGGCCTCGACCAACCTGCGGGCGCTGCTCAACAAGCAGACGTTCTCGCTGCTGCCGCCGATCTATCAATACAATCTCATACAGCTGCTGCCCAGCGTGGATCGCGAGGCCAGCGAGCTGGAGCTGCCCATGAGCAGCAGCAGTGGCAGTGGCAGTGGCAGTGGCAGCTCCTCCTCGGAGGGCATAAGGCTGAGTGCCTCGTGTCTGAACAACGAGTTCTTTGCCCGCGCCTGCCTGGAGTGGCGAGAGCGGCTGAGCGAAGGTGAATTCACGCCCGAGAACCAGTTGAAGCTAAAGACGGAGGCTGAGCGCGAGAAGAACAAGCTGGATCCCTGGAAGCTGAAGCACTTTGAGCCCTATTGGGGCGAGAAGAATGCCAGGAGCAAGGTGAGCAAGCCGGAGCAGAAGCTTCTGCCGGCGGCCAGCATTAAGAGTGAGCCCAAACCACCACCACAACCACAACCACAGCAACAACAAGCAACATGTGATAATGAGACTGAATTAAAATTTGATTTGGTA
>VNJO01012105.1:0-53975 GCA_008042535.1 Drosophila tani | reverse complement strand
GCGTGAGCTGCGTGTTGGCCACATCCCAGCGCGTGGCCGAGCTGTTGATAATGTCCCGCTTGATCTCCTCGATTTTCTCGGCATCATTCACGGGCAACACATCCACGCAAAGGTGGCGGACGAGCAGCGGCTCCTGGCCCACATCGAAGCAGATGGCCTGCCGGAAGGTGCCATAGATCTCCGTCTGGAACTCTACGGTTATCTCATGGCTCAGCGTGGGGGAAGACTCTTCGCCCGTCGTGGCTTCCTGCTTCTGACTGCCACTGGCGGCTGCCACCCACTCCTGATCCGACTTTAGCTCCATGCTCGCCTCCGTGGGCTTGCACATCCGGATGGACTTCAAGGCAAAGTGATTCCGATGCGCATCCTGGAGCAGGGCCACCGCTTTCAGGGGCCTTTTCGTCTCCAGCTGGAAGAGCCACTCCCGCTTCGAGGTCTTCGAACTGATGCTGGTGACCAGCTGCTGCTCGCATCGCGCCTCCATGTCCGCCACCCGCTCGCACATCACTCGCTCCGGCGCTGTGGCCTGGATCCATCGCTCCAGGACCTGCTCCGTGTACGACTTGCCGTAGAGCTCCTTTTCGCAGGCCTTCTGCACCCGCATGCGGCGGTACTCGAAGCGCTCCTTCCACTCGTTCAGCTCGTCCTGGCCATGGGCCTCCACGCACTGGGCACCGTAGTGGCACGTGTGCGCCTCGCTGAACGTCTCGCACAGGGAGTAGGTGTCCAGGGTGTAGCCACGGGGCGGCGGACGCCACTTCCAGTCACGGCCTAGGCGAAAGAGTAGGATATTATTTGTATATTTTTTGAGTGATTGAATATTCATGTTTTTCTAGTTTCTAGTTTTTTTTTTTTTAGATAATTTCAGGGCGTTTCAGAAGGCAAGTGTAGAAGCATCTTTAAATTTTATAGAGATCTCTATGGCAAGATCTTACACTTGAAGTTTGTTTGTGTTTTTGTTTTTATGCATTGAATTTCAAGTGGGAGGGAAATAAACAGGCGACAGGGGTGCCAAAGAAATTGCTTTAACTTTTTAAATTAATTTTAAGTGTGCCTAAAAGTATGCCATTAAATAAGGAGCTAAATTCGGAGTAAACTCTTTCTTAACATTTTATAGTATACTTTCGGGCCGGGGTTAAAGAGATTTTTATATATATATTAATATATATATTAATTTTTAAAGAAATCTATGCTCTTATACTCTAATACTCCAGTTACTTAACAGATATCCTGAGTATTTTTAAGGGGGAAGGAAATTAACAGGAAACAGGGGTGCCAAAGAAATTGCTTTAACTTTTTAAATTAATTTAAAGTGTGCCTAAAAGTATGCCATTAAATATTTAAGGAGATAAATTCAGAGTAAACTCTTTCTTAACATTTTATAGTATACTTTCGGGCCGGGTTTAAAGAGATTTTTTAAAACTCTGTGGCATCCCTGTACTCTTGAAAGGTTTGCTATACATTTTGTGGCTCTGTCTTTCTTCAAATCTCTTAATCTATTAATTTTTAAAGAAATCTCTGCTCTAATACTCTAATACTCCAGTTACTTAACTGATATCCTGAGTATTTTCAAGTGGGAAGGAAATTAACAGGAAACAGGGGTGCCACAGAAATGGGTTTGACTTTTTAAATTAATTTTAAGTGTGCCTAAAAGTATGCTATTAAATATTTAAGGAGCTAAATTCAGAGTAAATTCTTTATTTACATTTTATAGTATACTTTCGGGCCGGGTTTAAAGAGATTTTTAAATTCACAGCGAATTCTGTGGCATCCCTGTACTCTTGAAAGGTTTTCTATACATTTTGTGGCTCTGTTTTTCTTCTCTCTTAATCTATTAATATTTAAAGAAATCTCTGCTCTAATACTCTAATACTTCAGTTACTTAA
The DNA here is from genome assembly GCA_008042535.1 of Drosophila tani. Classification (NCBI taxonomy): domain Eukaryota; kingdom Metazoa; phylum Arthropoda; class Insecta; order Diptera; family Drosophilidae; genus Drosophila; species Drosophila tani. The sequence continues at coordinate 52,089 of VNJO01012105.1, read as the reverse complement.
CTGATATCCTGAGTATTTTCAAGGGGAAGGAAATTAACAGGAAACCGGGGTGCCAAAGAAATTGCTTTTACTTTTTAAATTAATTTAAAATGTGTCTAAGAGTATGCACTTAAATATTTAAGGAGCTAAATTCGGAGTAAAATTCTTCCTTAACATTTTATAGCATACTTTCGGGACTGATTTGAAGAGATTTCAATAGAGCTAGAAAACTATCGATGATACTATCGAAATTATCGATGGTGCTGTGCTCTACGTCACTATCGATTGATTTTGTTCCACCATCGATACATCGCGTGAATTCGTATAAAATGTACAAGTTTTTGCCAATAAATGTAATATAAAATTAAATATAATCAAAAATTCTTATATTCTTTAAAGCGGACCAAAACATTTTTATTTAATTGTTAATCATTAATATCAAAAACTATCTTTATATAAAATCTATATAGACAGTAATGTGATTAAATTTCTTTCATTCTTTTTAATAAAATAAAATAAAATAAAATAAAATAAAATCTAATATAAGCAAAATAACATTTTTTGTTACCCATTTTATTTTGTCGATAGTATCGATAGTATCGATGGCTTGGACTATCCCTATCGAAAATATCGAGTAAGGGCACTATCGAAGTTTTTACAGTTTTACAGCAGCAAATTCTGTGGCAGCCCTGTAATCTTAGCATTATTTTAAAGGTTTACTTTACATTCTCTGGTTTTCTTTTTCTTCAAGTCTGTTCATATACTGTATTTTTTAAAGAAATCTCTGCTCTATTAAGAATATCAAGTTACTTAACTCATATTCCGAGTATTTTGTGCTTATAACTTGTAGATATTCCACAGTTTTTGCACTTTAACCTTGTTTATCTCACAAAATTTGTAAACAACAAAAGAAATTTGACAATTGGAATTCTTGCTTCTATATTTAGAATTAGAACCTTCAAGTGCATTAGAATACCAACTATAACCGGCAGAAACTGATTTTTTAGTAAGTTTTCAATGTACATTTAAAGTGAAAACCAATTTAAATCAAACTAGAAATATAAATCAGACTCTGGTAACTATTTAATCAAGTTTCTTACCAAAAATATAGAAAGAAACTTATTTAATCTGGTTAGAAATATATTTTTGAAATGCTTGAAAGACTTTTTACTTCAATTTAAGTAAAAGAAATACCCAGTAACTCGCTGTTTAAGTTATTTATAAATCTTAATACCCTAATAGCACTCCCCTTACTCACCCTCATCGCTCATGATCACCTTCTGGTGGGCCTCCGTCTGGCAGTGCTGGCGCAGCTCGTTTCTCGTCTGGAAGGTGATGGCGCAGTAGCTGCAGGTGGTCGATGGCGCCGCCTGGTCGCCCTGATCCGAGCCGGAGGAGCCATCCCCAGAGCCGCCCCCCTGATGTTTGCCGGCCGTGAGCTTCATGGCCGCCAGCAGGTCGTTGGTCTTGTGGAGGCTGGTGCTGGAGCTGGACATGGTGCTGCTGCTGCCAGTGCTGGAATTGCTGCTGCTGCTCGCATAGCTGCCGGTGCCATTGCCATTCTGTTGCTGCTGCTGCTGCTGTTGCTGCTGCTGTTGTTGCTGCTGTTGCTGCTGCTGTTGCTGCTGCTGTTGCTGCTGCTGTTGCTGCTGCTGCTGTTGCTGCTGCTGCTGCTGCTGCTGCTGTTGCTGCTGTTGTTGCTGCTGCTGTTGCTGCTGCTGCTGTTGCTGCTGCTGCTCGCGCTTCTTCAGGCCCTTGTTGCTAAGCAACTTGCTGTACTTGTCCAGCGGCAGATTGTTGGTGGCCCAATGGTCCAGCTTGGTGTCCAGTATGGCCATCTCGTCCTCGAGTCGCGCGTGCGGTATCTTCTGGGCCTGCGCCTTGTGCTGGCCATTCATGATCATCTGGATGATGGACTTGTAGCGCTCGAGGGTCTTGGATATGTCCGAGTATATCTGCTGGCCGCTCAGCTCGTTGATCCACTTGCTCAGGAAGATCTCAGCATCCTAAAAGAGATAGAAGCATTTAAAGGGAATTTATTAATACCAAATATACAGGAAATACTCACCCCGTACTTGTGCATCTTGAAGAGAGCATGGACGAGCCATCGGCGCGCTCGGGAAACGCTGGCAAGGCAATCGTTTTGCTCCGAGAGCAGGGTGAGCACCTTGTAGGCATCCGCCAGGCAGCCCTCGAACTTGCCCAGCTCCAGGAGGCACTCGCAACGTCCCAGCAGGCAGGCAATCTGCTGATCCTTCTGCGCTCGCGTTCCCGATCCCGAGCCCGAGCCCGAAGCGGGCGTGGTTATCAGCTGGTCGTAGAGGGCCACCGCACGGGCCCAGCTCCGACGGCGGACCATGTCGTGGGCCTGCATCTCCTTCTCGGCGGCCATTGTGTGTGTGTGTGTGTGTGTGTGGGTTACTGCTTCTCCTCTTCCTCCTGGTTACTCATGCATGTGCGGGGGATCCTTCTTCTTGTCTTGATCGCTCGTCTAAATTCTAGGTTCTAGGATTTACCTACTATTAATCAATTGATTTTTATAATTTAAGGGGTTTTACTTACATAAGTTAACAGTTTATCGGTTGGTTAAATATTAAAGAAATCTTTTTTGGTTTTTTTTTACAATTAATTATTTATATACTTTGCGGGCATTATGTTTACTGAAAATAATATAAATAAATAATGTGATATATCAAGTATTTGTTGATAAGTTTATGGTTAAAGTTGTATTTAAGTGATTTTTGATTTTTGGGGTATTTAAAGTGGTTTTAAACTGTAGATTTACTTTGTATCACTTGTATTATATATTTTTTGTTGATTTTTAAGGTTTTATGAAAAGAATATAAATAAATAATCAGATATATCAAGTATTTGTTGATAAGTTGATGGTTAAAGTTATATTTAAGTGATTTTTGGCGTAATTAAAGTGGTTTTAAACTGTAGATTTACTTTGTTTCACTTGTATTATATATTTTTGGTTGATTTTTAAGGTTTTATGAAAAGAATATAAATAAATAATCAGATATATCAAGCATTTTGTTGATAAGTTTATGGTTAAAGTTGTATTTAAGTGATTTTTGGGGTATTTAAAGTGGTTTTAAACTGTAGATTTACATTGTTTCACTTGTATTATATATTTTTTGTTGATTTTTAAGGTTTTATGGGTTGTATTGTAGGTTTATCACGGAATACTTTATAACGTTTTAGCATATTTGAAGAAGTTAAGCTTTATTCCATTGTCTCTCATAGGGATTTTACAAATTAACACTCCTGGTGACATTTTCTCAAAAGAAAAACATATTTTCGCGATGTCTTATATTGGATTTTTTTATTTTGTTATTATAATTATTTATTTGATTATTATTTTGTTATTCCTGGAGTTCCGCGTTTAGAATGTTTTTAGAGGCGTTTGTCATTTATTTAGTAAAATAGAAACGATCAGGTTCGATAAAGAGTTATTAGAAATTTCGATTTGCTTCTTTTCTTTATTTTTCATAAAGCAGGAATATCCAGATTGATGCAGGACCTTATCGGTAGTAAAATGCTTTAAATGTCTTGAAGAAACCCAAATAACCCTTTCTTCTTCTTGGGGAAATTCCCCTGTGGCAATACAAGTCATCCCCCGTCTCTGGAGATACTGGTACGCTTATCTCTGTCTAGATTATCAGTTTCTTCTTATTGAACACAATTTGGCTACAGTTATCATTATATTTATTAAATCCTGGTTAATAATCGAACTTCCCCTAGTGGTAAGTAACTCTTCCATGTGTTTCTAATGATATTTAATCACTTTCCAGACTTCTACGGACTGTTATCTCCTTGTTATCTATTGCTTTCAGTGACCATTGTTGAGTCAAGGCCGTAGTACTCGCCAAATCGGTAAATCGGTAATGTAATGCCAATAATGCCAATTTGTTTGGTGGGGCCAAAACCAGAAGTTATTTATATATGTACACACATACATAGCTCTCTTAGCTTATCGGATCACAAGCAATTGTGTATATATTCGGATTTTTATGGAGGGCGCCCGACCGGGTGCGCGCAGGTATCTCGTAAACAATCCAAAGTGCTACTTGCCGTGCGTTTATTTTCGCGTTTTACACAATTTTCATTCTTTTTCTAATTCGGTTACGCAAAATTTTCATAAGAGCAATTTTCACACTCGCACCGGCCACCAGCAACACCACCGGGGGCGGCGGCGAGGGGAAAACAGAGGAAAAACGGACGGAAGGGGGCCAAGCCGAGAACATACGCACTCGAACGAAAGCGAGAAAATTTGCAAGCATAATTAAAAGAAATTTCAATTTGCTTCTTTTCGTTCCTTCTTTTCGCCTTTTTTTTCCCCCTTTTGGAGGTGCTTGCTCTCGGTTTTTTCTGCTACATTTTTTTTCTTCGTGCTGTGTGTGTGTGTGTGTTGGTGTGTGCGATTTGTTGTTGTGCAGTTTTTATTTATACGCGGCGAGTAGGGAATTATTTACAATTAAATGGCGATCCGTGTGGGTTGTTAGTACAAAATGCAAACACTGAATATTCTTCGGGTCCGGTGCTATTATTTAATGTTGTTTTTTTTTTTTCTCCTCTTTTCTTCTTTTTTTTTTTTGTATACATGGACAGATTTTCTTCCTTAGGTGTTGCATTCTCAGCTGCTTGCAGCCCAAAAAGGAGCACTATTCGTTATCAATTCATGGTTATTCCAAAGTTTATGCTTTCGGGCAGCCATTAAGCGAATTTAATTGTTTTTTCGCACAATGCACGCGAAATGAGGAGGAATTATTTTACCATTTTTCTGCTTTTACGTGCTGAAACAGCAGACAGTCGACGGTGTTGGGCAACGCCCGAAGCACTCGCTGCCGAGTATCGCATGTGGCAATAGTTGGTTGCGTTAATCATATTCATACGCGGTTTGGCCAAATATTATGATAAGTGACTTGCAGCATTTTATTGTTTAGTACATTTTTCGGTTTAGTCGTTAATTAGGACCAGTTAATTGCACAAAACAAAACACGAGTATCGGCTGGCCGCGCTTTCCAACACTGAGCGGCCATTTGACAAAACAACACTGACATACACGATGATTTTGCCATATGAAACGGCAAACTTATATATACATATATGTATATATTTTTGCAAATGCAATGCACTTTTATCTGATTAGTCGGTTATTTATACAGCTCGTTAATCATTCCACTCGGCCAGCAACATACAGCGGTGCAGCGATTGCTAAGGCAATAGTCGCTAGTCGGCCATTGGCCAGCTGGTCACTTTGCGAAATTGGGCTGCCCAATTCGTTTTCTCACTGGCTTGCACGTTTTTTTCATTACCTTTGCACTTATTCTTATTGTTTATACACTACGGGCTAATTTATATTTTACATGGTTAAGCACAAAACTATGAGAGAAAAAATTCACATCTGTGGATGTGGATCAGTTTTGAGTAACGCCGAAAAATAGGGTTAGACAATTTTGGCAGTATGAAAGGTTACAAATTCGGCCACAGCCCTTCCATGGACCGCTAGGGGCGGCGCCACTGCAGAAAATTTCTTTAACCGGTGTTGGCTAACCTCTCGTCCAGTGCTGCCCATAATGCTTAACCCGTTAGCGGGCAAGTGAATAAAAATTACCTCTTAAGACAATTCTATTAAATTATTATTATTATTTGAATTAAATGTTTCAATAAATACGTCATGAATGCTAATTTAAAGTATATTTTTTTGCAGATTAATTTTCTAGAAACTAGATGACTTAACCGGCATTTATTTTAAAATGAGTTAGAGCCCGAAAATATGGAAAAATAAATGAAATTTCAAAAAAATATTAAAAAGTGTTAACTTTAGATTAAAAATCTTTTATTCTGTGTAATACTATAAAGGTATTACAATTGTTCAGTTCAGGAAAACATCGAAACAAGAATACCTTGACTAAAATGTTTGAAATAGTTTCAAAAAAGCTTGAGAAAATTCTAGAATTCCTCAAATCAAGTATAAATAATACCCATAATAGTTTAGTTTCAATACACTGTAAAGTTTTTTATTCGAAACATTATTTTAATTGATTTAATTACGTTGAATACATGCCGGTCACGTCTCAATGTTCTCTTTTGTGGGGCGGCACGTAGACCTGCTGCTGCTGCTGCGTCTGCCGATCCCCGCCGCGGTAACGTGGATGTTGATGCTGCAGCTGCAGCTGCTGCTGTTGTTGCTGCTGTTGCAGTTGCTGCTGCTGCTGTTGCTGTTGCTGCTGCTGCTGCTGACGCTGTGGCGCATTGCTCAGGGGCCTGTTCTGGGCATCCGTAATGGGCAATATGTCCACCTGGAGCACCTCCTCGTGGTTGCCATAGCCCAGGAAGAAGACCACACAGGTCTTTTCGGAGACACCCGTGATCTCAGCCTCGTAATACTGACAAAATTTAATTAAAATTATTTGATTTCTTAATTTTGTGACCAGAAAATACTCACCCTTCCATCGTCCCAATACTTTGCCATGCACAGGTCGCCCTTCTGCCACATCCAGGCTGCGCCCGGCGTCATCCCGATCTGCTCCCTGGGCGCTGCTTGTGTCGTAGGCGCCTGCTGCTGCTGCTGGTAATGGGAATTTCCAGGAGCAAAGGGTGGTTGTTCCTGATTGGGCAAGCCAACGCCTTGGCTCTTTAGCAGGCTCATGGCAAACTCGTTGGCCTCCTTGCTCTGGAAACCCATTATCTTGCTGGGATCGTAGGTATATCCATTCGCCAATTGACTGTAGTTGGGATGCGAGGGATGTCGGGGATTGTGGTGCTGATTCTGTTGATTCTGCGGATTCTGCGGATTCTGCTGATTCTGCTGATGCTTCTGGGTGGCCTGAGCCTTTTCCGAAGGCTTCTGAGAAGGCAACTGTGCTGACTGCTGCTGCTGGCTTTCCACTCCTGTGGTGCTCGCTCCCGTGCCCGTTCCCGTGCCCGTTCCCGGCTGGCGATTGCCACCCGTCTGCCTGCGTCGATTCTCTCGCTTGGGCGCACTGCTCACGCTCACCTTGAGATTGGCCGTCTCCTCGGTGACCTTGCTCAGGCGAGCATTGAAATCCTCACCAGAATTGGTCGACGTCTTGCTGGAGGCACTGCCTGCGTTGAAGACATTGGAGGAGCCTGCCGGCGGCTTGCGTTTGTTGCCATTCGCATTTCCATTCTCTCCTCGACTGGAGCCGCCTCCTCCTCCTCCTCCTCCGCCGCGAGGGTTGCCTCGATCGCTGCCACGACGATTGCCGCCGCCGCCGCCGCCGTGGTCCTTGCCATTGGTGGCTTCTGGTTCGGCTTTCACCTCGGAATGGCTTTTGGCTGGCGGATTCTCCGCTCCATTGCGCGTGGAGGCTTTAACCTCTGGCTTACTGCGTCCAGCTCCTCCTCCACGCTCATTGAAGGCGCCGCCCGCTCCCCGCTCTCTGGGAGGTCTCTCCTCCCTCGGTGGCCTCTCCTCCCTGGGAGGCCTCTCCTCCCTGGGAGGCCTCTCCTCCCTCGGCGGTCTGTCATCTCTTCCTCCGCCTCTATTACGTCCTCCGCCGCCCCTTGTGGAACCAGCATGTCCTCCTCGATGGGCGGCAAAGCTGCTCGAGACATTATTCTCGAATCTCGAACGGTCCCCGAACTTTCCGCCGCCGCCCAGAGCTGAAGATCTGCTGCTGCTATCGGCCTCGCCGAACCTTGAGCTTCCGTATTGCTTGAAAGGATTATAGTGATTGGCAGTGGGTGGGGCACTTGGAGCAGAAGCCGGAGCAGCAAAGGCCGCAGCAACACCGCTGCTGGTGGCCGGAGTCTCTGTGGCGGGCAGTTTCGTGGTGAGAAAATCAAACAGCGTGGCATTAGCTGCTGGCTTTGCCGCTTCAGCCTCTTCCTTGGCGCTGGCACCGCGCTTGCCCTCCCGCCCAGGACGTTCTCCGCGCCCGGGGCGACCCATTGGCTCGACGGGACCGAAGCCACCCGCTTCCTTGCGTCGCTTCAAGTTGTACAGAGCACGCTCCAGGTTGTTCCGGGTGGCGTGCAAGGCACTGCGGGCCTCCTCCTCGCTGAAGCCCTTGTCCAAGATCTTCTTGATGTTGTGATCGACGATATTTTGGCCACCGCCGCCGAAAACCTTCTTGCCGCCCGCTTTGGTGGCCACGGCAATGGCCTCGTTGCGCATGGCATTGAACTCGTCGTTCTCCTTCACCGGCCTATCCTTGTCGCCAGAGGAGCCCAGACTTTTGAAGTTTCTCTCGCGCTCTGCGGTGGTGTCGATTTTCCGTCCGAATGCCACCCAAGGCGGTGGCATTGTGGTCCCACTCAAGGGGCGGCCACTGCGAGCATACTTGAGCATGGTCCTGGCCAGATCCCACTTCTCGTAGAGCGCATCTACGCGGCCGCCAAGGATCTGGAGGTCAGGGGCACGCAGCATGAGGAATCCCTGGATCAGCTGCAGTTTCTCGGCCTTGAAGTAGATCTTACTGCCGGGCGCCACATTGAGATTCAGCTGCGGCACCGGTTCCAGCTCCAGAGCCTGAATAGAGTTCTGGCCGTCGCTCAGGTCCAGCTGCAGGAGACGCGGCGCCGCCTTCGATTCCTCGTTTGCCTTGGGAGCGGCTATGTTCCGAACCCTCTGCACCTGCAGCACAATCTTTCCGGGCAGGGTGGCATCGTCACGCTTCGTGGGCAACGCTCCGCCGCCTATGTCACGGATGTCCCTCTAAATCGCGGAAATAAATTTATTAGTCGGTGATGACGCCGGTTCGCCTTCTCGTTCTCATACATACATTCAAGAGCTCGGCGATGATTTTCTTGGAATCCTCGCTGCCAATGGCGGCTGTCAGTGTCTTGAGACCCTCCTCTGTCAGGTGCCTGCATAATTGGTTAGTTCACTGCACCGGCTACTGTTTTATGCACAACTTACCAGCCGCTCTCCCGTAGTTTCTTGGCTAATTCCATTTTTTCATATAAACTTAATTTTTTGCAAACCGAATACTTCTAGCGATGGGAAATGTATTAGATGTGTACCCGCTAGTGATGGCCCAGGAAGCGCTGGGAAATATCGGCTGGCAGCAGTTCCGGCCGTTGCCGGCCGCTATCGGTTTCGCAATTTGGAGTTGAAGTTTGCCGGACAAATAGAGGCGAAATACACAAATTAATTTTTCTATATATATTAAAGAGGTTTTAATAAGACAGGTAGGAATTTATTTACTCATTTTCAATACTTTAGATTGGTTAAAAGAGTTTGCTAATCAGAATTGAAACCCAGGTAAAATGGGGAAGTTTGCAAAAAGGCACAATATATCGATATATAGTATCGATATGTCCACTTCACAATCGACATACTCCCATCTCTAGCCATCAGCAAACTATAAAAGGGCCGCCGCGAGCGCATATGAATAACGGTTCGCGAGCAAAGCAACAACGTAAAAACGTACCAAGTGCGCGAAGATAATTTGCCAAATTAACGAAAAGTGTTAGAACGCCAAAACGAAATCTATTGTCCACGCTCACATATATTTCTAAATCGAAAGAGTTGCCATATAAATTCCCTGGAACAAATCTGCGGAAAGTGCGAGAGACCGCCAGAAAAAAAGAAATAAGAGAAATAACCAGTGACGCGAGCAAACCATCGTCATCGAAGAATTTATAGAATCTACATAGAATCCAAAGCATGAATCTATCATTCGCTGGCTGCGGATTTCTGGGCATTTACCACGTCGGAGTGGCCGTCTGCTTCAAGAAATATGCACCGCATCTGCTGCTGGAGAAGATTGGAGGCGCATCGGCCGGTTCCTTGGCCGCCTGCTGCCTTCTCTGCGATTTGCCATTGGGTGAGTCTTTTCCCCCGTGAGAACAGTGGCGAAGCTAAAGGGGGTTTTGGGGGGTTCGGAAATCTTTCCTAAGAAAATTTTAAAATTACATTTCCAAAAGAAAATACAGATTAAATAAAACTTCTTAATAATTGTTTAATAAATAAATACATTTTGTTGCTCTATTTTATTGACCTTTCCCAGTAATTTCATAGTAATAATATTTTATTTATAAAATCCCCCTGAGAAAAGTTGTAACATCCCCCTCGTAAAGAATTTTTGCATCTCCCTCTGCTATTTTCGCCACTTCTCTCCCCCTTTCTCGAAAACACATACATACATACGTACGTTTGGATGTGAAACAGCTGACTGCAAAAACAACCACTGGGCAGTTCAGTGACTTTGTTAGTGGGCGGAAGAGAGACGGAGCGACGGAGGCAGAGCGAGATGCTGCGAGGCTCAATATAAAACGCATTGCATTGAATTGATAAGCTTGTTTTGCGTTTGTAGGTCGCTAGGAAGTCAATGGGGGTCTCTTTCTTAATAATTGTGTGCTAGTGTTTGTGAGAGTGTGTGTGCATGTTTGTGGGTTTGTCCAGTTTTCGTGGGGGCTCGTCTCTTTGGGGGAAAACTACGACGCAGTTGAAAAACCTAACGAAAACAGAAAAACAAGTTTCATAGGCCGGGTAGCGCGGGACAACGCACTTTTGTAAAGCGGCAACCCAAAAATACAGGCTATACAAACACACACAAACGACATGCTTACACAAAGTACAGCAGAGGAAGCAAAAATATGTAACGGCGTTTGCATAAAATAGTTTGATTTAATTTTTGATTTTAAAGAAATTTTTCATTTCTAAAAACTATCAAGAAATATAATCTGAAATTATAAACCAAAAGTGAAAAAGTCAGGTTCGCATATTATCTTATCTACATTTTAACGAAAAAACGTTATTAAACGTATTAAAACGAATTTATAGATTTAACGTTACTTAATCTAATTGATAATACAAATTTCGTCATGGTGACTAAATATAATCAAAATCTTAAAATTTGTATAGAAAGATACTAGCACTTTGCCCCCAACTGTACCCATATAAGCATATTTTGATCAAGAGCTGAAGGTCGAGTGCCTATTTATGTATTTGTTGTGCTTAGGAGGCGCGTTCATCGAAAGTCGCCTCGGAATGCGAGGCAAAAGCTGTGCTATTGTGGAATCGGGGCTATATATATAACAACTATAAAATATATATAGGCCTGTGTAACACGAGTTTTTGTTTTCGTTTCGATCTTGCTGTGAAACGCTTCGTTTGTATCGTGGGTATAAACATGTCAATCAAGCTCTGGGGGGAACACAAAACTAGCGAGGGAGAAAAACAAATGTCAGCTGGATTACTCATGGCTACTTTGCAGTAGTATGCAGATCGGCAGGGCTTATCATTTGACCAGGAGTATATGTAATCGAGAGCTATAATCTGGAATAACGTCAGCAGCAGCTGTAGCAGCAGCAGCGCAGCGTTCGATCGTTAAAATAATCAAGCGATTTTGTTGTTCCTGTGCCAATGGGATGATCATCACCCCCGGGGCTTAACATGCTCAATTTCCACTGACTCTGCTTTCATTGAAGTTGCAACACGGCAAGAAATCAGCATTAAATTGGTGGAAATCTGAAGAAAATCCCATGAAAATGGGTTTATTTCTTTAATTAAAGGGGAAAGCAATCCTAAAAGCTTTTTATTGACAGAGCAAACTAGTTGAACTTTTTCAAGGCATGACATCATCAATTAATGGAAGCCTCAACGTTAAATTAATTAATCTTGCTCAAACTACCCGTGCCTTGGGTCTTATAAAGATCCCATAGATCTGGGTGAACCTCTTATACTCGTCCGCTCTGGATTATTCCTTTTTGCATCTCCGACCTTTTCGCTTTTGTGGCAGCCTCTTTTGCCTACCTGCTCTTGTACACTCAACCATTTACGAGAAAGTTCGTTAGCCCGGCCAGGTGTTTTACCTGCACAACCAGACTTTTCGCTGGCAGGCCTGTGTAATTTCAGTTGCCACTTTAATTGCCGCAATTAAATTTGGTCGGTTGCATTCTGATCTAGGTCTATTTAATGATTACTCAGCCCCGGAGCGTGTCTAATGTGGACTTTAAAAGGTAGTTATGCCTTGCCACGGGGGTTTCGGGTCCTAAGTGCACAACATCAGGTACAGTAGCGTTACACCGACAAAAGACGTTTAGTTTCGCTGGCAGATTAGATTTGTGAAAGTTGTTACTTGTTTTTCGTGTTAGCCAAGAGTGACAGGTATCCTACAAGAGAGAAATTGTAAATACATAATGATCCTAAGCATCAAATGATATAATAATATTTAATTTATTTTGTATAGAGTCAAAATTAGAACCCCTTGCTATTTAAAAAGCTCATATTTCTTTTATGGGGTTGGAGTTTCCATTTATAAGTATTGTCCATTATAAACCTACTATTGTTATAAATTTCTTTTGTCCACGTAATCCCCAACTTCAATCAAAAGGGGTTATTTAGATATGGTGTTGGAAAAACACCTCTCCAGCTCTAGTTTTTTATAGGCCTATTCATTCATGACGATCTTTTATGGTCCCCCATTTATCAGCTGATTTTTTGCACTTCCTCTTTGTTGTTGGTACTCGAACCACTTGAACACGAGCAGAAATGGCACTTTAGTCGGTGATTAGAGAGGATCGCCACGCGAACCCGTCATCGTATCGTATGACGGCACTTGAAACTATAATACTACAAGATTCCACATCCTCCCTTGCTTTCTCCGCAAGGCGTTTATAACCCCCTCTTAGATCATTGGGTTTTTATTTGCGATCACGTTGGAAAACCTCATCCTGGGCATAGTTATAGGGTCTAACGTTATAAACAAGGTACGTTATCAGTTGGAATGGATGGAAATTGCCCTGTTTTGATGGATTCTCCCTTGTGTAGTAAAGGTTCAAAGGCCGCGGAAATAAGCTAAATTTCTACATTTCTAAAATGCAAATCCGTAAATACAAATTTGTAGTCTGTGTTGTGTTTATTTTTAGTGGAAAAGCCAATGTCCGACCTTCAGTAACGTTCCCTCAGCCGCCACCGCCGACGACGACGACGGCGGCTATCTGGAAATTTTTAGAAATCTCAACTGCAATTCATTGTTCGCATGGCGAGCACTTCTTATAATATTGTATATATATTCATTGCTTATCGGTTTGATTTACCTTTATTGGCTGCGTCGTTATCACGGGGGAGTCATGTTTTTTGTGGCCGATTTCCGTCGCTTAAAGTCCAAGTTGAGGGTGTATCAGATATTCGCTTACGTAGTATATATACTTCTGAATGGCGGTGGTTCGATTTCGTTGCAGCTGGTAATACGAAAATATGAGTCAAGTGCAGTTTAGCGATCCGAGACGCACATCGAGCTCTTTGTTTGATTCAAATCGATTGTTATCTATCTATCTGTATGGCCTGGCCGTAGTGGTGCCTACTTCATATATTGTGCATTCGATTGACGTATTTTGCATTGGGCTTAGTTTCCTAGTTTCAGAATGATTAGAGCACAAAGCAAATACTATATCTGCATTTATTTACATGTGGCTCGCAGCTGGGCCTTACACCCTGTATATAGACTTGCATGTTATCAGCTCTGCGGGGTCCTCTATACTCGTATATGTGGCGTATCTTTCAATGATCCTCCTCCGCTCAATCAATCGCCAATGCAAATGGGGCTGTTCATCATCATTGAAGCATCATCATTATTGTTGATTGACACAGTTTCTGCGGCACACAAAACTAATCCGCGATGACACTTGGTGGCCACAAGCCGAGTTTCGAATGGAAGCCAATGGAATAGGTCATGTTAGGAGGGCTTGATTCGAGGCTAAAGCTAAAAGTAACCTTGTTGGTCCGTTAAATCCGTTGAAAGCTCCAAGATACAGTAATTACATTTTGGCCAAAGTCATAAGTTGTATTATGCCTCAAATTTTCAAGTTTGAGACCATTACCTTCAGCTGGTACAAAGTTTAGCTCATTTTAGGTCTTGGTTCCCGATATCAGATATAACTTCTGTTACCCGTTTTCCATTTTATTTATTCAATTATATTGGATTCTGAATTGATGAATTCCTAATTTTCAAAATATCTAGAAACTTCTTTAAGTTTCTTTAGTATTCGTGCCTCTCGGCTGCTATAAAACATTATCCATATTCAATGGAATCGTATCGAAAGTAGCAGCTGAAGGGCAGCTGCATGAGGTCAAAATTCCAGCCTACCTTTCTCCTTTCTTCCCATCGTCCTCCCTTAAACCACCCTGAGTAAAACAAAATACGAAAAATAACATAAACAGAAATGAAAGTAATATTACCGAACGCTTCCCGATATTCCCATGTGCCGAGAATTCACGGCACTGCAATGTGACCTATATAAAGCGCACACAGAAAAGTTCTACAGTTTGGGCAAATAGTATTATGACCACCTGGTGAAATATTTAAGTGAAAACCATATTAATGTTCAGATGTTTGAGCGTTATTGAAATTTATTTCATGTGCAGGAACAAGTAAATTATGTAATCCAATGAGGAAATAGAAAATTCATTGTTTACTAGGTATTGTATTATATTGGTAAAGTTTTAGATAAATAAAGAAAATATACATTAGATTATATTCAAATATTTAAAATGAAATATAAAATAATGGCCATCAGCCTTAAACTGAGAGACGAGTAGATACGTTTGTATGTTTAAAATAGAACTCTGCATATAGAATTGTGAAAAAATAGATTTTAGGACGTTCAAAGTCCACTTAAAGAGGATTTTTTGAAAAATAAACAATAACTCTATCGTGATTCTCTATAAAACATCCGAATAAATTAGATTCCAAACCCTTAAGAAACCCAATTAGTTTTCTTCGTTACCAAAAGGCTTCTTTTATTGACAGATCCTATTTTGGGAAATTCGAAACAAAGAAAGAAGTCTTACAAGTCACAGAATAAACAAAGCGACTGTGTAAACAAAATTACAGTGCCCACAGTAAACATATGCGCGTACATATGTATGAATGTATGTTTGGTAAACTATGCGCAAGCGGAAGAAGCAGAAAATTCATGAATTCTTGTTTTTGTGCTCGTTGAATACAACCACAATATCACGTGATGAGGCCTTTTGGTGGGCGAGCGAGGCAGGGCCAGAGAAGAGAGGAAAGAGCACAAAAAGGGCGGCATGAGAGAGAGAGCTACATGAGTTTTTGGGGGTCAGACCACGGAAATGGGGGTGTGTGCGTCTCTCACTCTTCCTCTGTTTATCTCTCTCGCTGCCGGTGTCTCTTATTGAAAGTTTGTTGCCTTTCTTTTTTCCGCTGAAAGCAACAACTGCACATGCTTCCCCTCCCCTTTTTAGCGCCTTCGGAACTTGTTTATTTATCCATTCAAGTCGAGCCCCCAAAGATATTGTATTTTTGGTGCAGCAGCTCTCGGTTGTCTGTATATAGATGTGTGGTGTGTGTTGTTTTCCTCTTTCTGTTGTTTACAAGTTCGTTTCGTTTTGGTTTCTGTTTGCCGTTATGCCCCCGGCCTCCACGTTGGGGCGTTAGATGCACTTGACTTGCGGTTACGTTTGACGTAGCGTAAAACGACTTACAACTATACATATCTACGTACACTGGAGGACCAGTAATTAGGGAAGCATAATGCGAATATGTAGAGATACAGACTTTGCCTCTTTTTAAACGTAGCATTCAAGGTTAATCGGGGCTTAATCGATTGAATTAATGCCAAGCCCACTTTTCACGTACACTCTGCACATGCACTTTTGTTATTTACCCAAGAAAATCAAGAAAACAATACAAATTGAGAAGGCAGCACGTAATGCGATAGCGTTGTTTATGTGCATTTTCCTCCATAGTTCGCTATTATTATTGTTGTTGACAAATGAAAGCACTCGCAATAGCGAAAACAAAATTTGATATGAAATCAGGGGGAATTGGGACCCCCACGAGTTCCGCCACGGGTTCTTCGTCGTGGTTCCAAACTCCACTCAGAAATAATAACAACAACAATTAGTAGTAGTTTCAATGTCATACCAGCTTTAAATAGTTTGGCCCGATAAGCGGTCGGGGGAGAGCGTTATGTCACTTGTTTTCTAACTATCGTTATTCCCCGATTATACCCTGGGCTTGAGACAGGTCCTGACCTTAGCTTTCGCCAGCTAGTCCGCGTTTTAGTCTTGTCTGATGGCCTGATTTCGTTTTACGTCAGTTTCTGGAATGAAATAAAAAAAAAATTGACGTGGGTTTAGGATTCCGCGAATATATTCTTCTAACCTTATCACTATCAATGCTTTAGGCCTTTCCGCTCTCATCTAATCGAAATATTTGGAAAGTGCTAGCGTGTGGCACTGCTGGGAGGTTGATTTCTTATCAAAATACGGCATGGGGCACAGGCGAAACTACTTTTTATTTATGAGTCTATGGTATGGGAGCATAGGTTTCTAGATAGATTTTTATGACCGTACAAAACTAAGCAGGTGGCGGAAAGCCTATAATTACCTTTTACCATGCTTGACCAAAGGTTAAACTGTTAACCGGAGGTTATGTAAAGATTTATACAACTTGTATTTATTGTTGAATCCTACGATTTAAAATCCTCCTATGAAAATAATACCTATAATTACCTTTTACCATGCTTGACCAAAGGTTAAACTACTAACCGGAGGTTATGTAAAGATTTATACAACTTGTATTTATTGTTGAATCCTACGATTTGAAATCCTCCTATGAAAAGAATAAAGCTACTTGACAGAGGAAGAATATTTATAAATGCTTCCTTACTGCGTAAGGTCATTACCGTTTTTTAACCAAAGGTTAAACTACTAACCGGAGGTTGTCGATAAATTGATAAAAATGTATTGTCTTGAATCTTATGAATTGAAATACTTATATAAAAAGCATTATTATATTTCATAGTGGAGGAATATCCATAAATACCTTCTATCGTCACAAAAAGCTTATTACTTTTTAACCTAGGGTTAAACAATTAACAGGAGCTTACAAATACATTTAGTATATCTTATACTTTTCATTCACCTTCACATCATACGATGTGGAATCTTATGAATCGCACTATATTTATTATTTTTACGTTCTAGTGTAAAGCTCTAGTTATGCCATATGGTGGGATCCATAGTTTCTTATCAGCGCCATAAACTGTGTTGGGGGTCGCGTAGCAAATAGAACAAAACAAACACTTCCAAACCACTCCAAGGTTTGTACGTCATTTCCCCTCCATAACCAGGGTGGGAATAAAAAAAACAGCACTGCCAAGAGCACCACTTGACCCTTTGGTTGACACAATGACGCAAAAGCCCGCGGGCATCATCAGACACAGATCAGCGAGCGGCAAATCGGGGGAAAGGAGCGATGGGAGATAGCCCATGTGAACCCATGAATATCAATATTATTATTGTATAAGTCTGATTAGCAAGGGTGTTGTTATATGCAGATGATTTTCCCCTAGGATTAATTGCTTTTTCTAATCAATCAATATTGTTTTTATATAATAACAGTTAATATAGTTTTAGACATTTTTTAAACAACTTGATAACAAGACAACTTGCCACTTTAAAAACCTTGGATACATTAGTCTCCCATTCAAAACGACTTAAAATGAAGTGAAGTTAATTAATTAAATCTACGATATGGGAACTGTGTCCCTTTTAGCTTGAATTCCCGTCCCCAGAAATCGTTAAAAGGTTAATCTTTACTAATTGCCACTCTTCCATCTCCCTTTTGTGTGTGTGTCTTACAGGCAGCATGACATCCGACTTCTTCAGGGTGGTGAACGAGGCCCGTCGCTATTCCCTCGGCCCCTTCAGTCCCTCCTTCAATATCCAGACCTGTCTGCTGGAGGGCCTACAGAAGCATCTGCCGGACGATGCCCACAAGCGGGTGAATGGACGCCTGCACATCTCACTGACCCGTGTCTATGACGGCAAGAATGTGATCATCTCGGAGTTCGAGTCCCGCGAGGAGGTGCTCCAGGCCCTGCTGTGTGCCTGCTTTATACCAGGTTTCTCGGGGATTCTCCCTCCCCGCTTCCGAGGGGTTCGCTACATGGATGGAGCCTTCTCCGATAACCTGCCCATTCTGGATGAGAACACCATCACGGTGAGCCCGTTCTGCGGCGAAAGTGATATTTGCCCGAGGGACCAGAGCTCGCAGCTCTTCCACTTGAATTGGGCCAACACCAGTATCGAGATCTCGCGACAAAACATCAATCGGTTCGTGCGCATCCTGTTCCCGCCGCGTCCCGAGTTCCTGTCCAAGTTCTGCCAGCAGGGCTTCGATGATGCCCTGCAATTTCTGCATCGCAACAATCTCATCAATTGCCGTCGCTGTGTGGCGGTTCAGTCGACGTTTGTGGTCTCGGAAACGGTGGCCCAGCCCCAGGAGTTTGATCCCGAGTGCAGGGAGTGCAAGAAGCATAGAAAGGTGAGGTTTATACCTTAAATCATTCGTAATATCTTATTAAATATTGTGTTTTCAGGACGCTTTAAGCTCAGACATGCCACAAACAGTGCTGGATGTGATCAAGGACTGTATTGAACAGGCCAACAAGGGCTTGGCCAACTGGATATTCAAGCATCGCGGCATCAAGCTGCTCTCCCTGCCCGCTACAGTGCCCATGGACTTTCTGCTGGCCACCATTACCAAGTAGGTTTCAAAATTGGTTTGGAAAGTCCTTTAAAATTATTAAGTTTATATTTTTTCCTTTTAGAATAACCGCTCTGACGCCAAAGCTGACGAAACAAGCCAGAATAATGGTGGAGGACTTTATTCTTCAGTTGAATAATGCCATGCACATGCGACTGCTCAATAAATTTACGGTAAGTTAATTAAATGCTAAAGAAAGCTATTAAAAAACTGTAATTAATTTCCATTTAAAGCTAAGTCAATGACCTAGTTTTAAAACAAATTTAGATTAATGCAAAACGTACAACTTTCTAGTTAAAAATTCTGTATTTCCTTTAAAATTTGAAGATTCTCTTTCCATAAATTTCATTTTTTTTTTTTTTTTTTTTTTATAGTATGCAGATAATCAGTAAATTTATTCAAAAACAACCAGTACTCAAATGTACATGGTCTTAGTATTACATATTATATCAATCTTTAAAAAAAAATAAAAAAAAATAAATAAAAATAAATAAAAAAAAAATTAAATAAAAAAAAAGTTTTTAAATAATAAAAAAAATAGATAAATAATAATAATTCGTTTTTCTTGCAGCTCTATGACCAGCCTCACTTTGATGCCACTGGACTCCTGCACTCTAGCCGCCTATATGGACCCCGTGTATCCATTCTTGTGGATGAATGGTGAGTTAAAAATGCAAATAAATAATTAATATTGTAGGAACATAGTAGGAACACCATATATAAACATAACATAGAATGTAACAGAAGTGTAAACAATATATTATAAAACCATTGTACATCGATACTATCGATTAAAGTTAAAAAAAGATATCGATAGGAGAACAAGAGAGATCTGCGATCTCTACTTGTCTGAGCGGCGCTTTTGGAAAAATAGACTTTTGGTGCAAAATAAAAATTAATTAAAGATCAAGAGCCTATAATATCAAGTTGCTAATAAATTAATTTAATTTATTTGTAGTGGAGCCACCCCCCTAGAGGACGATGTGGATAATTTTGAACATGTCCTCAAAATGACCACGCATAACGATGCTCTCTACGCCTATTATTACACCGACAATAATACGAACAAGGTGAAAGTAACAGAGATCTTTGATATGACGGAGCACGACGAACTGGCCACAGATCTTCAGATATACGAAGGTTCCGTCGAGGATCATCCCAATCCACATCAGCATAGCCACAATACCGTGGTGAGTGAGTGGAATGGCGTCGAATCAGGTTAGTACAGCTTGAAGGAATTCCTTGTTTTCCTTTCCGAAAAATCACAAATCATTATCATTTTGCAAACACCGAAACATTTCTTACAGTACAAATTATGCCCACGACACCTGAACTTCACGACGTAGCATTTTAAAGCACTAAATCAATAAAAATATTAAACTTTAGCCTTCAAATTTTCAAATATCATTGGCAGGTAAATGATCCAAAATTTGTAAATAAAAAATACCACAAAGCCCCCCTTTCATTTCACCCGAAATTCAGTGTTTTGGAACTTTAACTAATTACGAACCTATCTAAATCCTCCACAGACTTCTTCATCGATGCCCAGACACCGAATGTGGAGGAGGACAGTAAATCAATGGCCCCGCAGTTCGTCGCCGCCCGCCTTGATCTGGAGACCGAGTCAGATGCTAGTGTCCTCAGTGATCCTGAGGTGGATCAGAGTTATAGCAGCAGCAGCAGCACGCCCAGCACCGATATGTATATAGAAATTGATTGAGATCGAAGGGAGGAGGATCTTAGGAACTGTAACGAAACATCTCCAAAGCGGCAAAGCCTAGTAGCGTTTCCATTAGCCTATTTAGATTTAAGTACGACCAACGTATGTACCTTAACTTAAATTAGCCGGTAATGCTGCCATTGTATCATCAGTCAGTTTTTTAAGCGGCAATTAGCAAATAATTGCACTATTGTTATTATTATTATATTCACCTCTCACCTCTCACCTCTCACATGACCTGTAATACATCTGTAGATCCCATCTGTGTTTAGGCCTAAGTTGATAATGTATAAATATTAAATAAATAAATAAATAAACAAACGATTTTTAAAGGTGTTGTGTTTAAATTAAAAGCGGAAAACGGACTCGGGTTTCAAAATAGAAAACATTTATAACGAGAAAGAAAGCTAACTTCGGTAAACCGAAGTTGGTATACCCTTGCAGTCTGCAATTGGATCATTAAAAATCATACCATTTTAGTAATGTTGAAAAAACATCGAATTTTGTAAATTTTACATTTTACATGTAGAATTTTACATTTTCATATAATTCGACCGATCGCTTCTATGGCAGATATATGATTTAGTGGTCCGATCTTAATGAAATTAAAACCGTAATTCTAAAACCAAAAAAAAATGCTATATCTCAAAATTTGTTAAAATACGTTGAAAAACAGAGAAGTTAAAATTTTTTTTACATTAATTTCGCCATCATTCCTATGGCAGCTATAGGATATAGTAGTCCGATTTCGGTCGTTCCGACATATATACTGCGTGCTAAAAAAATAAGACTATGCTGAAAATTTCAGCTCGATAGCTCAAAAACTAAGAGACTAGTTCGCGTAGAAACCGACAGACGGACAGGCGGACAGACAGACGGACAGACAGACGGACATGGCTAGATCGACTCGGCTGGTGATGCTGATCAAGAATATATATACTTTATGGGGTCGGAGATGCCTCCTTCACTGCGTTGCAAACATCTGGTCAAAATTATAATACCCTCTGCAAGGGTATAAAAAGCTAACCAAGCCAAACACAAAGGCGCAAACTCAGACAAAATTCAATAATTTAGTAAACTTAAAAAGTATTCAAAATTTTCATAGTTTAACCTTGCCAATATAAATAATATTATACGGAATAATAATAGCAAATTAAATTTGTAGCTGCAAAGAATTAGGATAAATTTATTGGCTTACAACTTAGTTTTCATTTAATTATATTTTACAATATTAAATAAAAGTCGTATTTCGAAATTAAATTAAGTTAAATCTTTTAAATTTACGAATATTTTCACTTCGATTAATATATCGATTGCTAAGTATCGATAACAAGGTAGTCTCCCAACAATCGATAGTGCCGGTCAGCGCCCAAACCCCCCATCGATAGCTATCGATAGTGCGCCATCGTTGTTTTGACATCTCCAACTTGTAGCCGAATAATTGTTTTTTGTTTCCACTAATTAAATTGCAAGAAAATTGCTTAAATTGTGCGTTGAGAAAAGCGGCAGCTGGGCAAACACACAATGGAGGCGGTGCCGCGTTTGCATATGCTGTGGTTCGCCCTAAAATCTAGTCCCGAAGGCACTTCCTTTGCGGCTCTGAAAAAGGTAAAGAGTGAGAGTGCGTGACGAGACGGTGAAGGGGAGCCAACGAAAATTAAGAGAGAGAGTTGGCAAAACAAAGAGGTGGCGGCCCCATATAAGTATAATTAAGTTGCTGCTATCAGTCAAAACAGAGAAAATTGCGTTGTTTTTTTTGGGCTATTTACCTATGGGGTTATTCTAGCTGTAAGTGCATTCTTTGGGGCTCCTCCAATTTTCGCTTTTCTACCGATTTTAAAGCTGTCTTTGTGTGGCGCTGAGTCACCGCTGTCATCTGATTAACTGGCGACCCCAGACAGCTGTTGAACAAAAAAGTTATAAACAAACAATGGTGGGAGAGTAGGTGGGTTTTATTTATTAATAACTGATTTTTTTGTACACTTTCCTTATTGGGAACCTTTACATTAAGGGATTTTTCCTTCGTAAATGGAACGGAGATGAAAGCTTAGAATTATATTTAAGTTTATTTTTATTTCTATTAAATTATTGTTCCTTTTTCATATAATCTCTATTAGAAGTGCCCAGAAATCGGTTTTATTATTTTTTTAATTACTTACTTATTTCTTATTAATAATATAACGTTCTTACCTATAAATATATTAATAAATATAAATATACATTAATTAACCCTCCACTTACTCCACAGTACATCGCCGAGTTCTACCATGAGGATCCCGAGGCCTTCTCCAAGGAGGTGCATGCCCTGGAGACCCTGCGTAACCAGGCCATGCGCACCACCAAGGATGGGGCACCGGTGATGAAGCGCTACTATTGCCAGCTCCACGCCCTCCAGAATCGTTTCCCCCAGCTGGTGGATCGTGGAATCTTTACCTTTACGTGGAAGGATCTCTACCACAGTGCCGTGCACGAGGTCAGTGATCTGCGTTTCGAGCGTGCCGCCGTCCTCTTCAACATCGCCGCCTCCCACACCCAATCCGGTGCGTCGGTGACCCGTGGCGATGTGGATGGCATGAAGATGGCCTGCACCCACTTTCAGGCCGCTGCCTGGGCCTACGGAGAGCTGAGGGAGCGCTATGCCAATGTCAACAGTGGCGGCGATTTTATGACCCAGGAGCTGTTGGTTTTTCAGCAACAGGTGTGCTTCGCTCAGGCCCAGGAGTGCATCTTGGAGAAGTCGTTGATTGACAACCGAAAGCCGCATATTGTGGCCAAGGTGACGGCCCAGATTGTGGTCTACTATGGCGCTGCTCTGGCTGCCCTGCTCACTGGCGGAGATGAGGGTCCCGTGGCCCAGGTCATCGATAGCTCTGTCTACAAGCTGTGGAAGAAGTACGTGCGCTTCAAGATCAATTACTTGAACTGCATCCTGTACTTGTACCAGGGACAGCATTCCGAGGAGAAGCGACAGATGGGCGAGCGTGTGACGCTGTATCAGGTGGGTGTAGATTCTAAGAAATTGGGGAGTAATTGGAGATTGGTAAATTTTTTAATTCCAACTGCAGATTGTCCCTTGCTCGCTTTTTCATGGGCTCACTTAATCAGTTTACTTTGTTTTTCACTTCTTCATTTCTCCATTTATTAATTTGTTCATTTGTTAATTTTTTTAGCTGGTCATTCGTTCATCTGTTTATCTGTTTACTTGTTCATTTCTTCATTTGTTCACCTGTTCACCTGTTCATTTGTTCATTTGCTCATGTGTTCATCTGTTCATCTGTTCTTCTGTTCATCTGTTCATCTGTTCATTTGTTCATCTGTCCATCTGTTCATCTGTTTATATGTTCATCGGATCATCTGTTCATTTGTATATCTTGTCATTTGTTCATTTGTTCATTTGTTCATTGGTTCATTTGTTCATGGGTTCATGTGTTCATCTGTTCATCTGTTCACTTGTTCATCTGTTCATTTGTTCATGTGTTCATCTGTTCATCTGTTCATTTGTTCACTTGTTCATTTGTTCATTTGCTCATTTGTTCTTCTGTTCATCTGTTTTTCTGTTTATCTGTTCATTTGTAAATCTGTTCATTTGTTCATCTGTTCTTTTGTTCATTTGTTCATTTTTTCATCTGTTCATCCGTTCATCTGTTCATTTGTTAATTTGTTCATTTTTTCATTTGTTCGTGTGTTCATTTGTTCATTAGTTCATCTGTTCATCCGTTCATCCGTTCATTTGTTTATTTTTTCATCTGTTCATTTGTTTATTTATTTATTCATTGGGCTATTGGTTCAATTATGTTATTTGGTTCCCTGATTCACTTATTCACTGTCTCATTTCCTTCCTTGTTCATTTGTTTATTTGCTAAGTGAATAAACCATATAAAAATTCAGAAGTAAATAAAAATAAATATCCAAATATCCAAAAAAAAATATCCAGGCCTCCTGGGACAAGCTAGAGGAGGCCCGCAAGGAGTCCAAGGGCCTGCCCGACCAGCGTGAGATCAACGAATCCCTCAGCTTCACCGCCGATGTCGTGGAGGCGAAGCGCAAGAATGCCAAGAACGAGAACGAGTTCATCTACCACGAGGCAGTGCCCGAACTCTCCACCATAGCCGCGGTCCAAGGGGCCAATCTGGTGAATGGCATTGGCTTTCAAGTGACCGACGAGGAGCACTCCGGTCCCGACCTCTTTGCCCGATTGGTGCCCATGAAGGCGCACGAGGCCAGCTCCTTGTACAGCGAGGAGAAGGCCAAGATCCTGCGCAAGTACGGAGCCCTGCTGGAGGAGAAGGACACCCAGCTGGAGGCGTACATGAGCTCCCTGACCCTGGATAACCTCAACATCAACGAGGAGCAGGCCAACAAGCTGCCCCAGGGCATCGTAGATCGCTGTGCCTCCCTAAATGCCCACAAAACGGCCATTAGTGACCTTGTGGAGGCGATGTCGCAGCTGGCCGAGATCACAGCCGATGTGGAGACCAATCTGGGGGAGATCTCTCACATGCTCGAGGCGGAGGCCAAGGCGGAGCGCGAATTCCAATCGGCGAGTGGCGTCCAAAGGACTCCCAATGCTCACATAACCGAGTTGACGCGCGAGTTCCAGAAGTACAGCGAGGCGCATGCCCGCGCGGGTGAATCCAACAACACGCTGAGGAAGGCCATGAGTCTGCACGTGAACAACCTGAAGATCCTGGCCCGGCCCCTGCCCGAGATCCAGCAGCTGATGCCCAAGCTGAGCTCCGAGCTGAACACCACCGAGATCTTCAGGGACGTCAAGCTCATAGTGAACAAGGTGAACGAGATGAAGGCGCAGCGGGCCCAGTTCCATGCGGATCTGAGGATTGCCATCAACGAGGATGACATTACGGCCAAGGTAATAGCCCATGGTGGCCAGGAGGGACTCCAGGCTCTGTTCTCCACGGAGCTAGGCAAGCACGACAAGCTGACGCAGCTGCTGGACCAGAATATGGTGGCCCAGGCCAACATCCTGCAGGCTCTCACCGAGAACTATGCCAAGGCGGCGCCGGTACTAAAGACCCTTCAGGATGTGAGGCAGAAGAGGGAGCACTTTTACAGCTCCCTGGCCGCCTCCTTTGACGTTTATGAGGATCTGCTGGCCAAGTCCGCCAAGGGCCTGGAGTTCTACAAGAAGCTGGCTGGGAATGTGCAGAAGCTGCTCACCAGATTCAGGTCCGCCAGGGATGTGCAGTCCGAGGAGAGGCAGCAGCGAATGCAGGCGGCGGCGGTCACCCCCACTTCGGTGAGTAAACCCTTGCCGGAGGTAGCTCCTCCTGCTCCTGCCGCCACAGCTGTGAGTAGCACGCCCAAGCTGAGGGATTACCTGAAGGCCAAGGCCGCCCTGGCGGATGCCTCGAATCCCGTGTACGTGCCCACAGTGCGTCCGGTGCCGGTGGGCTCGGAGAATCCCACGCAGGCTGCCTGTTCCTATGCCACTGCACCGCCGAATGAGCCACCGCCGCCGTACAGCCTCACCCAGCAGCAGTACTTTGATCCCAATGCCGCCGGCTACACGAATCCCATGTACCAGCAGCAGGCGCAGCACGTGGCTCCGCCGGCCTACAAGGCCCAAGCTTCTCCCAATTCCCAGACTTTGCATGGAGCCATGGCGCAGTTGGGTTTGCAGCAGGCGCAGGAACACAACCAGGCGGGATACAGCTATGGTTATCCCAGTGGAGCTGTGCCTCCCTTGGCCTATGCAGCGCCGCTTGCCAGCTCTGCCAATTCCCAGGGATTCAACTATCAGCAGCCCTTGTATGTGGCCACCTCGGGGAATCCCAATCCCGTTTCCAATCCCAGCGAGTTGCCCGCCTCCCTTCAGGCTCCGTTTGTGGTCAATGCGTATCAGGGAACGGCGGGGGCAGGCTTTGCGGGACAGGCTTACCCACAGAATCAGCAACAAGTGGGTTATCCGCCGGCATCAACGGGTTATGCAGCGGGACAGGGAACTCAAACTTCAATGGGATTTGCTCAGAGTCAGCAGCAGCAACAAGGAGGTTATAACCAAGCTGGGAATCAGCAGCAGCAACCTGGAGGATATGCTCAAACTGGGAATCAACAGCAGCAGCAGCAGGTCTCTGGCTATCCTCCATCGCAGAGTTCGCAGCAGGTATCAACGGGTTATCCCCAATCTCTGACGCCGCAGCAACAATCCACGGGATATCCTCAGGCACAGACTCCCCAGCAACAGCAGCAGCCGCCCTCCGGTTATCCTCAATCCCAGTCTCAGACACAGCAACAGCAGCAGCAGCCTTCAGGTTATCCACAGGCACAGGCGCAGCAGCCCTCCGGTTATTCTCAATCCCAGTCCCAGACACCGCAACAGCAGCAGCAGCCTTCGGGTTATCCACAAACTCAGACGCCGCAGCAACAGGTCTCGGGATACCCGCAAGCTCCAACGCCTCAGCAGCAACCCACGGCCTATTCCCAATCTCAGACACCGCAGCAGCAGCAACCGACAGGATATCCACAGACACCGCAACAACCACAGGCCACGGGATATCAGCAGAACCCGCAACAACCACAAGCCACAGGATATCCACAGACCCCGCAGCAGTCTCTAACAACAGGATATCCCCAATCCCAGACACCGCAACAACAACCCCAGAGTTATCCGCAGCCTCCAACGGCTGGTTATCCATCGCAGCCATCGCTGTTTCCCTCGCAGTCTGTCCAGGCAACGCAGCAATCCTCGCCAGCTCCTGGGATGCCACAGACTCCGGGTCAATCCTTGCAGTATCCACAACAGTACATTGCGGATGCCAAAGCTGGTTCCTCGCCTGTACCCGCTCCTGAAGCATCTCCCATTCCTGTTCCTAGTAATCCCCCAGCTCCTGTTCCCTCACAAGCTCATCCCTCAGCCACGTACAGCAGCTATTCCAATCATCCCGGCTACAGCTTCAATCCCCAGACGGGAAACTACGATTACAGCAGTGGCTATCAGCAGGATAGCAGCGCGGTGAAGGGTTCCCAGCGCGCCCAGGCCTACCAGTTCAGTCAGAGCGGCCAGCAGCAGTCGGTGGGAACCACGGACTCGGAGAGTGCCAATCGCACCAATCCAGCCACGGGTTTTGATGTGAGTTCAAAGGTAACAAATTTAAGAAGTTAATTCGTAATAATCTTTTTGTGACAGTCGCCCATTGTGTCCCACACCAAGGCGAGCTTGGACTCCACTCCAGCGGAGGCAAATCCCACGGAGTCGTCGACCAACTACTACACGACTCCCTATGGCTACCAGCAGCAGCAGACGCCGCTGCAGCAGCAACAGCAGCAGCAACAGCCACAGCTGCAGCCCACTCCCACGCCGCCAGCGGGTTCCATTTACATGCAGAGCGGCGGGAGTAGCATTGCCAACACCCAGACCACCACCAGTGGGCCACCCTATGCCTCCTCCACAGCCGCCATAAAGCCCAAGGTGGAGGCAATCGTCCCTAAGGTATCCAGCAGCAATGTGGACCTGCTGAGCGATCTGGACATCGACTTATCTGTGGCTGTGCCGCCGCCCATGCTGCCGCAGCCCGTGATGCAGCCTACTCCCCCAGGTAGCCACATATCAGCGGCATCTATAAAAGCTGAGAGCATTGCTCCCACAACCCCTGAGGTACCCCCACCAGCAGCAGCAGTCCCAGAGGAGATCACTCCCACCCCAGAACCCGTGGCAGTTGCTCCTCCTAGGTCCGGCAGCCTGGACAATCTCTCCAACTGCTCCGATTTAAGCTCCCTGGAGAACTTTGACTGGGACTCGGTTTCCCTCACACATTCCGCCAGCGAGAAGCAGCCCAAGGCCAGGAACAACTTTGCATTCCAAGCTGAGACATTCAACGATGAGAAGACCACAAAATATTTCCAAAAGGAGGTGGAGAGCTACGAGAAGCTGCTCGAAAATCTCCATGTCAAGATGCTGAATGGTAAGACCCAGCTGGGGGCCAAGTGGCACGAGTTGCAGCAGAAACTGGACAAGGAAGCGAGTGCCAGCAAGAGGTCCACCACGATTGCCAAGCTGTTTCCCGAGAAGAATCGTTCCCTGGACTGTCTGCCCTACGATCATGCCCGGGTTAAGCTGGACAAGCAGACGGATGACTACATCAATGCGGCTTACATGAAGGTGGGTTGGGGGTTTGGGAGAGTTTTAATTAATTAATGAATTAATTAACTTCCATTTAGAACTTGAGTGCCGGCTGCCCGAACTTCATCATTGCTCAGACCCCGCAGGCGAATACCATCAACGATTTCTGGTCCATGATCTGGTCGGAGAAAGCACGCACTGTGGTCTGCCTGCACACCACCAATGAGGTGAGTTTTGGGTCTGAATTTAAAGCCTTTTGTAATTCCCAGGCTTTTAGTTCAAAATAATAACGGCGGATGGCTTTTATTTTTATAAAGTTTTTCTTTTTCTCTATCCGAAACGTGTCGATCGCTCTTTTTGATGTCTTTAAAAAGCTCTCCGTTCCTTCTCAGCTCTTTGGCTTTTAGTTCAAAATAATAACGGCGGATGGCTTTTGTTTTTATAACTTTTTCTATTTCTCGATCCGAAACGTGTCGATCGCTCTTTTTGATGTCTTTAAAAACCTCTCCGTTCCTTCTCAGCTCTTTGGCTTTTAGTTCAAAATAATAACGGCGGATGGCTTTTGTTTTTATAACTTTTTCTTTTTCTCGATCCGAAACGTGTCGATCGCTCTTTTTGATGTCTTTAAAAACCTCTCATTTCCCCCTTAGCTTTTATTTGTATAACTTTTTCCTTTTCTCGATCCGAAACGTGTCGATCGCTCTTTTTGATGTCTTTAAAAACCTCTCCTTTCCCCCTTAGCTTTTGTTTTTATAACTTTTTCATTTTCTCTTTCCGAAACGTGTCGATCGCTCTTTTTGATGTTTTTAAAAACCTTTCCTTTCCTTCTCAGCTCTTTGATCCCTTCTGGCCTCAGAGCTTGGATCAGACCTCGCATTACGACGACTACAGCGTGACCTGTGTGAAAATCCAGCAGCTCAGCCACTGTTCCGAGTATCAGCTGAAGTTGTCCATGCATGGAGCAGATGCTGTGCTGGATTTGTCCCTGCTGCAGCTCAAGCAATGGACCAAGGGGTAAGTATATAAAATTTAATTAATTTAAGATCAATAAGTGATATCTTTTGCACAGATCACCTGCTCAGCTCTTGGGCGTGGCTCAGAATGCATTGGAAACCCATAGGCAGCGCTGTCAGGCAGCCAATGCTCCGCAGTCGCCGCTCATCATGAACTGCTTGACGGGATCGGAGCGCTCCGAACTGGTGGCCATTGGCGTGTGTGCCGAGATAGCCACTCAGACCAAGCAGCCCATGCTGATAAGTGAGTTAATATATATTTTTATTAACTGAATAATATATATTTACAATTAATAAATAGATTTGGTGGACGTTTGGTCCCGCATTTGTGCCCAGCGTCAGAACTCGCTCAGAGACTCGGCCATCCTGGAGCAGTCCATGCAGATAGTGCTCTGCAATGCCCACAATGTGCTCAACAAGCGTAAGAAATTAACTAATTAACTCTTTAAGTACACATTTAATTAATTATCTCATAAAAGGTGGCATAATGACATCGTATCAAATGAAAATGGCCCCGCAGGTAACGGCCAAGGAGCAGCAGGAGACCAAGGATCCGCTCAACGAATTGGATGCTCTGTGGAAGCTTAAATAGAAAACCGACTGAAACAACCAATTTTTGTGGGACAGATAACTAAAGATTTATATGTTTAATCAAAACGAGTATTTATACAACTATTTAACTCTCTCTCTGACATTGTTGCAAACAAAAGATAAGTATTTGAGGGCGTATCGAAATCATTTTGTAATCTATACATATATGTATCGTAAGTGTAATACTGTCTCTATCAACTGTTATATGAAATGTATTTCGAAGCTAAACGAATCGTGATGTTGAGCGTTTCAAACCACTCTATACGAGTATATTATATATATATATCAATGAACACTACTGGATATTATTGTCAAACACTTATAACACTTAATAAAAATAAATAAAAAATATAATTTGTGCGTTTTGAACTTTAATTTTTTTTTTTTTTTTTAATTTATTGAGAAGTAAAAGTAAGGGTTTTTTTCTATAGCGTTTCGTTACTATTGTTAGCGATAGAACTTCCATTGAAATCCATGGGGGTCTGAAATCTCTTAAAATGCGGTCTAAAAGTGTGCTACAATGTGTTATACTTTACAAAATAAATGATATTAAATACATAATTTCCACTTAGAGGAACAACTTGAGATAGAAACATTCCGTTTGAGAACAAATTTAGCTTTTCACCAGTTTCCACTAGGTTTGCATTTCACCCGTTTCCACTAGGTTTGCCTTCATGTTAGCATATTCACAATAAATTGTGGTGAAAAAAATTGGTTTGGTTACTTTTTTAACTTTTTATTTCAAGATAAAGCTATTTTTGGGGCTTTATTAATCAATTATTATAGTATTATAGACTCTTTATATTTTATTTGTTCTTAATTTCGAGGCTACTCTCCGAAAAGTAGTGATCGCAGATCTTTGATTATTCTTAACTCGATTTACTATCGATATCTCTTAAAGTTATTTTATAATAAGCTCTTCACACTACGGTAACATTATATAATACAATTACTTAGAGGCTGTCCATATATTACGTAATCACGATTTTGATGATATTCGACCCCCTCACCCCCTATGTAATCAAGAGTAATCTTTGGAGAAACCCCCTCCCCTATGATTACGTAATCATAAACATTTTGTTTCCCCATAAATTCATTAACATAATTTCTTTTTCAACAAATAATTTGATATAAAATGATTACGTAATCGTTGTCCAATAACCCCCCCTCCCCATATAATCAAAAATAATCATTTCGCTGACCCCTCCCCCCTATAGGTGATTACGTAATATATGGACAGCCCCTTAAATCTAGTGTTGGTTGAACTCTATGATATGATGTTTCTACTACGTTTCTATGTTGCTCTCGAATTTTGTTGTGCTGGCTCCAGGCTTATTCTTTTCTTAGATTTTTATGCTCTCAACTGTGTGCGATTTTTGTCGCCAGCCCAAAAATAGCTTGCATATTGCAAAACAAATGTACGGCCGTCAAACGTTGAATATTCAACCTACAGAAATTAGGTTATTTATAAGAATTTCTAGTTCCCAGCAATCCTGGCGATATATGCCAATCTGAAAACATATTTTCATATCAATTTTGGATGATATCTACAATGAAGGTGATTAGCATTCGGTGGAAAGCCTGCCTGGCGGTCAGCTGTGTGCTTCTTTACTTGCTGGCGACCGTGATATACTTTGGCATGGATGTATCTAAAACTGAACCCGTGGCGCCGCGTCAAACGAAAAGCCAGGCCAAATCCAAACTTACCACAGAGAAACCCTTGGCTCGTCCAAAGATTAAAGCAACTCCCGTCAAACCTTCCATCTCCTGGAAGCACTCTATAAGTAATTCGCATATAAAACCTCGATATCTGTTTAAAGGCGGGCGGAAGGACGTTAAGTACGTGATTGGAGTGCCCACTGTGCTGCGGCCCAGAAGGAATTATGTGCTGGAGACCATTGACCTGTTGATCCGAAGAATGACCCCCAAAGAGCGTGACCTTTGCCTGATTGTGCTCTATGTGGGCGAGACCAACCTGCAGTTCGGGAAGTTTCTGGTCAAGAACCTGAGGGCGAGTCACAAGGAGCACTTAAAGGCGGGCTTGATCGATGTGATAGCTCCCCATCTGCATTACTATCCCAACTTCTCGCAGCTCCACAACACGCTGCACGACGATCCGCAGCGGGTTCGGTGGAGGACAAAGCAGAACCTGGACTACATCTACCTGATGTCCTATGCCCGACCCAAGGGCAGCTTCTACCTGCAGCTGGAGGATGATGTGATGCCGAACGAGGGCTTTCTGGACTACATCCAGAAGACGGCCATGATGCATGGCATATTTCGCTTTGACTGCCAGCTGGATTGGATCGTCATGAGCTTCAGTGACCTGGGCTTCATCGGGAAGCTCTTCCCCAGCGCGGTGCTCCGATCCTTTGTGACCTACCTGCAGCTGTTCTGCAACGATCAACCCATTGACTGGCTGCTCCAGAGCTTTGTGACCCTGCAGAGTTGTCGCTGGGACAGCATATCCCATCCGGACTGCCAGCGGGAGTTCGAGGCGCGTATAATCCGCGTGGGACAGTCCCAGTTCCAGCACATGGGCGAGATGTCTTCGCTGTCCCAGAAAACCCAGCATCAAAAGGACAAAATGTTCAATCGGAATATCGGGAGCCAGCGAATGCCACATCTTCGGCAGCCCCTCAACCTGGTGGCCTCCCACACGAAGTCGCTCCTCCGCCAAAATCTGGACCTGCAACCGGGCGAAACCTTCATTTGGATCTACATGCCGCAGATGCCCAAGATGATGAGGCATCTGATCACGGAACAGTACAGAAAGTCACTGTTTCGCATTCGAAATAATAGGAAAACCTCCAAGAACCTGCCCGAGTTCAATGTGGAAAGGGTCAGGAAGCTGCCCGGCTTGATTAAAAACTCCTCGGCGAACCAGCTCTGTGGCTTTGTGATGAGTCACACCATCATATCCGAGGAAGAAAAGGAGGAAACCTCTGATGCCTTGCCCTATAACTATATGTTTTACTATATCCGAGAGCACTCCGAGGATGCCGTGACCTGGTTTCGTCGTTTCCATTGGCTGGACACCAGTGGGGCCTCAAGTTATTCCTGTTTAAATTGGATTTTGGTTTATTTTTGGACCTTTTATTGGTTCCTCCTTCGTTGAAAATAAAATACGTTTTGAATTTCAAATATTTTGAATTATTTATTAAGCTTATACACACACACATTACACGCATATATTTGTTGTTTGTTCTTGTTGTTTGATTTCGATTTCGATTAAGCTTTTTGAGTTTTCTCCTTATGAATATTGTAAAAATCATTTGTAATAACTTTCGGCTACCATTTGGATTGGATTTGGATTGGATTTGGATTGGGTTTGTGGTTGGTAATGCGGCTATGATACAGAGCACAAGTTATCATTCATTAGAGGCTTCATTAGGACCTTGAAAGAGACAAGTACTTTTTTGATACCATTTAATGCATTTCAGACGGTATTATTTGGTATTATTGTTCGATACCTTTCGGGTTTGTCAATTAATGAGCAATTTATGCATTAATCTCTCATTGTAAGTAAAACCCTATGGTCGCTGTCAAGCCTCTAATAAAAGCTCTAATTAATAAAGTTTTTAATGTAGTGTCATAGCCGCATAAATAGGGGGAAGCCTTTATCATATTGCAGCTATAATGTATAATGTATAATTCAGTTTTTTTGATTAACTATTAACTATTATTGTTGCTTGCTAATAATTGTTCGTAATGTTGGCCAAAAATGAGTGAGAGAGCGAGTGTTGTATAATTTAACACAGGGATACATATATAAAAATATATATATATATATAATATAGTATGCAAAACATTTGTTTAATCAATGTTTAGTTTATTGAAAGCAGTCTACCTTTATATATGTATATAGCGGCACATTAACTTAGAGGGGAATTCATATATTTCGATAGCTACTTAAGAGGCACCGCGATGCTCTGAACAAACCAAAGCTATGCCACTATATATTACAATTCTCGTTACTCAACAGGAACCAAGTTTTTAAACACTTATCATTGTTCGTTCTTCAGTTTCTTATCTATCATAAAAAATTTGGCATTTCCAATTAGTTAAACCAATTATTATTAAATTTCGCTTGTATATAAAAAGAGTGTTCTTTTTGGAATTTCGTTTGACAATCGCCGATTACTATATAAATTTTAGGTATTTCATTTAGTTCATTCATTGTTCTTTATGCAAAAAACTATTAACAACAAATCACAGTAAAAAAGCAACAATGCTAAAAATCCATTTGCGTATTTATGTATGTTTTTTATCGCATTTTATGTAGGTTATGGCGGTGATTACTGGGTGAACTGATTAAATTAACATAAATTATTAAAGAGTAGAGAGGAATTCTGGAACCAATTAATACATAGACTAAACTTAAACCTTTTTTATTATGTGGTATATCGATTTCAGCTATGTATTTCGAGATTCTTTGTGAAGATTCAGCAAAATGAAAACAAATTAATCATTGGAATGTGCGCTTTTTCTTTCAGCTGCCAATATAAAAAGAGGTTAACACTTAAAAAACTAAAGCAGAGGGTATATAATATTCGAATAACATAGGAATATAAAGAAGGAAGAGCCTACAACTTATCAGTGGAGGATACAATGAGGAAAACAATGAGAGCTTCGCCTGGCTGCCAACAAAATTTACTTAGTTCTGAAACGCTTAACAAATTGGTTCTGGAAATTATCGTGGGAATTTTTAATTATTATTTTTAGTCTGCAGCCAAGCATAGAGTCCTGGGATAACTTACAGTTTAGGAGAGAGAGATAGATAGAGTTTTCTGGGAGATTATTTACACATTTAGATATATAATCGAGTTGGGTGTAAAAAGCATCATTCAAAAAATATACATACAGATGTACAGTACATTATAGGTTATAGATCGATTTTGCGGGATGACTGCAAAAAGCATTGAGAAATCTAGAGGGAGCGGAAAGTATTCTGAAACTTGTAAGGGATTTTGGTATGAGAACTTTAAAAGAAAGAAAGGAGCCTCTACATTGCACTAGAATTCTCAAGTGGGTGGTCGGTCGCGAAAGGGGAGCCCGAATTGCAGTAGAATTCTCAAGTAGAAGGTCGGACAGCCAAAGGGATACTGAAACAGCTGTTTAACCAAGTTTATACCAAGGAGCCTCTACATGGCACTAAAATTCCCAACTGGGAATACAGCATTGCACTAGAATTCCCAAGTCGGCGATTGGTAAGCATTGGGATAGCGATGACAGGCATTGGATTTGTCTTGAAATAGCTGTGTATCTAAGTTTATAGCAAGAAATCTCTACATTGCACTAAAATTCCCAAGTGGGAGGTCGGTTCAGCAAAGGGAGCCTGCATTGAACTAGAATTCCCAAGTCACAAATGGATACTGATCACAGGCATTGGTTTGTCCTTGGTGTGGACTTACCAATGATTCCCTCCATTGTACTAGAATTCCCAAGTGGAAGGTCAGTTCAGCAAAGGGGAACCACTTCACACTAGAATTCTCAAGTGGGGGGTTGATCACAAACGGACACTAAGGAAAGGCATTGGATTCGTCTTGAAACAGCTGTATAATCAAACCTGTTACTATTTCTTGAGACAAAATTTAATTTATTTAATTAAATAAATTAATTAAATCCAAAATCAAAAGGAAAGAACTTACAATCGCTCCTCGAATACTTTCAGCTCCCAAAACGATTCTCGGTCAACGAAATCGACCTTATTCCCAGACAGATATATAGACAAATTGTGGATGATTCGATTTGCTGAAAGGGAGGAGCTCCTACCGCCTCCTACTCCTCCCCTGTGTCCTCCTGCCGCTGCCGATGGCGATGTAGCAATCAGCTGCCCGCCACAAACCTGGGCTTCGCCGCATTCACCTCCGACTTGGGATCACTGCCCCATTCCTGCAGTTCAATCTCGCTGAGCAGG
The DNA here is from genome assembly GCA_008042535.1 of Drosophila tani. Classification (NCBI taxonomy): domain Eukaryota; kingdom Metazoa; phylum Arthropoda; class Insecta; order Diptera; family Drosophilidae; genus Drosophila; species Drosophila tani. The sequence goes on along the minus strand of VNJO01012105.1, from coordinate 16,286 downwards.
GCCCAGTTCTCGCTGTCGCTGTGCACGTGCAGACGCAGCTCCTTGATGGCCCCAATCTTGGCATCCAACTGGCCCTCGGCGACGCCCAGGCTATCGAAGGCACCCACCACCAGATACCCATCCGTGGTGGTGTTGAAGTTGCTCCAAACGGACGAGTTCTCGCTGAGCGTGTCCGCCGGCAGCAGCTCCACGGTGGTGTTGTAGAACCTATCCGATGGATGCTCCGAGTTGCCGCTGCGAAAGAGATAGCGTCGCAGCTGCGTGGGCCTTTCGAATATGATCTGGACGAGGTCCCCGGGTTGAGGAAGCAACCCCCAGAAGTAGGATTCCCCGCGGTAGGCACGCTTCAGGATGTAGTTCTTGTACGGGGCAATGTTGGACTTGACCAGCGCCGGCGGATTGTGGGTGTGGGCATAGTACTGGGGCACCTTGCTGCCAAACTGCTTATCCTTCAGCTTCTGCACCTTCCCCTTCAGCGAGGAGCTGGTGCCAATGTGCTGGAAGAGGGACTTGCGAAAGTGCTGCCAGTACTTGGCCTTCTCCTGGTTGCAATGCTTCTGATCCTTGTCCGTGCGACACACCTTCGACTCGATGAAGTACGTGAGCAGCCAATCCACGGGCTTGTCGTTGTAGAACATCTGGAAGTAGGTGATCAGGTAGGGCAGCTCAGCGCTCTTGAACATCTTCCCAATGAACCCCAGCTGGCAAAAGTCCAAGACAAACCACGCGGGCTGATCGGGCTTGGTGAGAGCGCTCTTGATCAGGGCGAATTTCTTCATTGTGGTGATAAACTGACGCTTGGTCAGTATGTCGTCCTCCAGCTGGACGTAGAAGGTGCCCTTCGAGTGGGCATAGGCCATCAGGTAGGCAAAGTCCAGGTTCTGTTTGCTCCGCCACTTGACACGCTCCAGGGGATCATTCAAGGTGATTCGAAGTCTCTCAAAGTTCGGGTAATAGCTGGGCGCCGGCGCTATAATGTCAATCAGTCCGCTGTCCAAGTACGGCTCGAAGCTGGCCTCGATTTGCCGGGCAATCACTTGAACGGCCTCCAGATCCGTCTCCCCTATGTAGACAATGATCAGCGTCTCGTTCTGCTCCTCGTCGTTCATGTTCTCGATGAGATTGTGCAGGGTTCCCAGCAGATACGATTGCTTCTCCCTTCGCACTGTGGGCACTCCCAGCACGATGCTGACATCCGAACGGCCTTTGCTTTGCAGGTAAGCGGGGCGCAGGGAGCCCGCATCGTCCAGGAGATGCGGCAGAAAGTGATAGGCATTGGGCAGGCGTATGTTCTGGCCACGAATCAGGGAGCCATTGGCTCCGCCACCGCCTCGGCTGATGTGTGAGGCATTCTTCAGCAGCTGCCTAGCCTCAGGGCTCAGGCCTTCGAGGAGATTGATCACGGGTAGAGGGGGAGGTGGCGGCGATGGCATCGCACTGGCTCCCGTCACATTCCCGCCGCTGACACTTTGGAGCTGCCCCAGGTACTGGGAGAGCAGGGCCACATCCTCCTGCCTTGCCCGATACATGGACTCGAGGTACTGCAGCCGCATATGGCATTCGGCCAGGCGCTGTGTGAGCGACTGTTCGGTGGATAGCTCCGGGCCCATCACCATCAGGATCACTATGCAGGGCGCCAGCACCAGGGCCGTCACAATGAGCATGCAGTTCCGCTGCCTAATCTTGAACATGGTTCCTCAGCCGTCCCTCGGAATTCCCGCTATAATATATTTAATTAAGCCAACTGCTTAGCTTCCGCTTTTGGTTCTGTTTCTGGTTCGGTCTCTGGTGGTTCGTTGGTGTGCTGGCGCCGTTGTTCCCTTGGGCCGGCTGTCATCCTCGTTTCTCCTATGACTAATGCAGGCGCTGCAACAACAAGAACCAGCGATTTTTTATAGTCTCTACACAGGCAGAAATGCGTTGAGAGAAAAGCTTTTCCAAAGTAAACACTTGTGTGAATATTAGACAAAGGAAATGGCAATAAATTGCGAAAGAAATGTTTACGAAATTAAGGCCATAATGAGCTAAGGTTCTGGTTTGAAAATATACAATTGTTTGTTTAGAATGTACTTTTATTTCGAGTGTGGATGGGAGGGGCTCGCCCTGAAGGTCGCACCGTTTAACGGCCCGCCTTGCGTTGCCTTACCCGAGTCGGATTAACAACGTCGTCGTCGTCGTCGGTGGTCGGTGGTGGTAGTGGTGGCAGCAGCTGTCGCAGTTCTCGCCACATGACCTGGCCGTGGTTATGGATTTGGGAGGGAATAATAATAATTGTTATATACTGAGTACTCAAGACGTTGAGGGCAGGCAGTATAGTTGACTTTAAGACTTACATGGCCAAGAGCCCCCAGGAAGCCTTTGTTCTCCTCCGCCTCCTAGCCGCCGCCTGCGTTCGATCGGTGGGACTCTGCAAAAATTTGAGGAGGAAGCGCTCTTTAACTGCCGCTCGTTTCATGGAAATCGTTGCCAAAGCACGGGGTGTTTCTACATAAAATAGGGTTGTGACTGGGGGAGATTCCCTCAGCTATGATTAGGGCTGACCATTATGATTCCCCATAGAGATCGTGCTAAGCTCCAATGCCAGTAATGGAATATGTAAATTAATTAGCTGGGAAAACTAGGGTTTTAATGGCTCAATTATAAATAGCTTTTAGCTGTCTCAAGGTCTAGACTGTTTAATTTAGCAATTTAGGTCTGAAATTTTACTTCCTTGGCTAAAAGAGATCTTAGGAGTCTATAAATGCCAACTAATCATTTTCATCTCTATGATTTTATGTCCTTAAATTAAATATAACCTAAAATAATAATATTTGAGGTTTTTCGAATAATTTTTTCATTAAATATTTGAATTTTTCTAAATGTTTTTACTTATATTATTGCGTTATTATATATTAACTCTTCAAAAATACTATTTGGATTTTATTTAACCTAAACCTTTTCAATATTGATATATGGCTTTCATTTTTAAGATTTTTTTAAGTTTTATTTAATTTTTCCATTTAAAAAAAAATAGTTCAAATAATAACGAAAATAAAGAAATAAATTAAAAAGTGATCCAAAGTTTATAATTCATCGAATGCTCAAATACGTATAATTAAATAATTTATTAAATTAATAAAAAGGTATATTCTGCAATGGGTAATTTTATAAAACGGAATAAACTTATAATACCTAATAAATAAATTAATCAATTTTTTCGTTTTTTTTAAGGAAAATTATTTTCATTTTCAACTTTTTTATTATCAACATTTTCAAATTTTCTTTACAAAACAATAAAATTACAAACAAACAAATTTTGAATTTTCTTTTAACAAATAATATGAAAAAAAATAAATAAAATAAATATTTAAATCACAATTCTAACGAAACGTTACAAATAACTCCAAACCGTTCAATTTCTGCGCTCAGTGTACATTTTGAATATCCCGTTATTCGATCCAATCATGACCTTTCCTTATCCGCGGTATCGGTTATTCGAGATCAGCGATCGATTTCGGGGCAACAATGTGTGCGAACCCTAACAATGCCGCCTGGGAACTCAATCTTGACACTCCGTTTAGCAAACGCGGGGCGAAAGTAAACAATAATTTAGCCAAAAGCTAAATAGGTAAATAAACAACAACACCCAAAAGTTCGCACCCACGCACACACCCACAGGCACACGCACGAGCACTGCAAACAGGAAGGGGAAAAGGGGGGGCAGGCCAATACGCACACAGACGCCCAGCCCTTGCATGTACTATTACTCACACTTAATTGCAGCTCGAGAATTGCAAAATTAATAAGCACTAAATAGGAACACAGATTGAACGTAGAGTCGTCGTCGGTTATTTATCCATTTATGGATTTTGTACGCCGTTGTTGCTGGTCGTCGCCTCTATGCCGTTTTCGCCCCGTTTTTGTGCTGCTGCTGCCTCGGTTTTTCGCCATACGTTTCGCACGCGCTTTTTGGCCCCGCTACGCTCGTATTACATCTTTGCGCGTTATGTAAAGGCGTTGTAAATTATTGCAGCAGCACTCGCGATTGTTTAATTTCTTATATACAACAACGGGAGGGGAAATAGTTTAAACGCCCCGAGCAAAAACAACAACAGGCTGGCCGAAAACATCGATGTTACAATCGAAGCAATCGATTATTCTTAGAGGTGGTTAACTTTGTGGGAATAAAGGTGGGAAACTTTGCTCTTATCAAGAACGTAATCTAACTACGTAAGCGATCCACAAATTTTAAAGTGATTTGATCAGAATCATAATCTATTGACGTAAAGAAAACTGCGCCTGTGTGGGCGTCAGGTAAGAGGCAGTATTGATGTTACATACATGTTTTTAAAGGTTGCTAACATTGAATTATGAATAATGAGAAACTTGCCCTGAACAAAGACGTAAGCAAGCGACGTAAAGTGATGGGTGAGGCTGTTTACTGCGGTTCCAATATATTTTAAATTACCCATCGCTAAGGGAAGTCAACCAACTAATGACAGTCCTATTTGTAATGTTTTCAGTTTAAAGTTTAATCCATCGTAATCGAAATTAAACAAATATTTACAATAAAAACTATCAATGGATTTCTATACAACATTTAAAGCCCTCCAAATACTTTATGCCAATTTACTTAATATTTTTTATTTAATGACTGGTATTTTTTAGTATAAATATCTGGTCCCACTCCCCTAGCGGCTGCCTTAAAACAACAAAAGATATTTTGCGAAAAAATGATTTTAACTCTTCTAAATGGCACCGGTTTTGTTTTCAACGTAGATGGTGAGTTTTGTTAGTTCTAAAATTAATCAAGAAATCCAACTAAATAGCCCTTGTTGTCGTGCAGATTACATGGAACTGCGCAGCAAACACCGCATAATGGGTGCTGCCGTGGGCACAGCGAACACCAAGGGCTGGAGTCCCAATCAGTCGAGTAAGGTTTGCGTTTTCCAATTATAATTACTTTTCTATGAATTTGTAAAATCCTTAAAAAAATAGGACTCTTAGGAAACCCTAGAAATCCCAGATTACCTATCGATTTCCATTATATCTCGTAGCTCTACCTGTTGAATTGACCAAATTCGAAACGCAACTGGTTTTGGAGGAGCACATAGCCCAATTGGTGGATAAATCTGAGGCCCTGAAGGCTCCTTCCACACAAGAAGAATTGGAAGAATATAAGGCAAATTTTGAGTCACGTTTGGTGGCACAAGAGAAAAGTCTCAAAAAGGAAAAGCTGCGGGAAACAGAGCGATATATGGATAAAATACTGAGAGGAAAACGCAACAAGTTGTTGAAGCAAGGTAACAAGGAAAAAGGTAAGATAATTGTATATACATACATATGTATGTATATTATTATTAAATGTAAATTTATGTTTAATTTCAGCTGCTTCCTTGACCGCTGAAGATGTACTGAAAGAAATGTCGGATAACTTCAAGTTTGATCGTCAAAATGCCCTGGTGGAGGTGCCATGCGAACATTTACAAGAGCATTGTAATATAATCAATCGAAATCCCTAAATTACATAATTTACCCTTTCTCAAACACACTTTCAGCTGGGAAAATTATCTCTGGACCCCTTGTGAACACCAACTCCCTCAAGTATCGCATTTTCAAGGATCTTTGGAGGCGAGGCAAGTTTGTGACCTCTGGTGATGCTTTTGGAGCGGACTTTCTGGTCTATCCCGGTGATCCCCTGATCTATCACGCCTCGCATATTGTAATTGCCCAGGATACACCTGTAATTAAACCCCTGGAACTGGTGGCAAAGGTGCGCTTATCTGTGATTGTCAACAAAAGCTGCATTTTTGCTTATGATGGCGAAGATGGCAAGGAAATACATTACCAAACAGTGTCCTGGTGCAGTCCTTGCAAGTGAGGAATGTAATAATGGTAAGTAATAGTTACACATTTTTGAAGGGGGTTTTAATCAATTGAAATGGTGTCTCAAAACTTTTTACTCTACGTAAGCAAAAATTATTGCATCCTTTTTGGCATCCTTTCAGCTAATTAGAAATCTTTAGCTTTTTATCTGCATATTATTGACTAGAAAGTATAATAATTGGGATATTTCATAAATTTTTTTAACAGACACAGTTTTGGGTGACATTATTCGAAAGTATTTTTGGAAAAGTTTTCAGTTTCTATTCTATGAATAGATTTAAAACTATTAATAGTCATCATTTCTAAAGATAAATATATAATGAAAATATAAAATGTAAACGCTTGCGTCTTATAATATTTTAAATGAATATACATATTAATATTAAATGGGAAATCATCAAATTACTAAGTTAGTTTTTATTAGTTCACTGCAACGAGAGACCACCGTATCCACAATATCTGTAAAAATGTTGATTTAGCTTTTAAAGCCCGTAAAGTCAAGGGCTCTAACTCCACCGACTATTATTTGCAGTGTGACATAATCTGAAATATATTTAAACCGTAGATTCAACTTTAAACACTTTGATTACTGTATTTATTTTCCATGCTAATTAAATACCCTATTTATGAGTCAACCAAGGGTAGCCGCCTATTCAAAACCAAGGAAAGCCGATTAAGTTGGGGATTTGATTGCCTTAACTCAATTATTATTAATTTCCGTGATATAACCATGATTATTTTATTGTTTAAAATATTTTTATTTTTTATTTAGAAGAGAGAGAGCATGACTTTTGTCTTTGGCGCTGAAAGTGGGTTTAATTTTTTTTGTAGAAAACTGGATACAATAACAGAGACACAGCGCCACTTAGCACCGCCGCCGCCGCCGTTCGTCTCCTATCCACATCTCTCCTCTCCTCTCTGGACGGCCTCTCCTCTCCGCGTTTCTCTGGCTCGCTCAGAGCAGAGCCGCCGGAGCAGAGCAACAACAATTTCTCCCACTCACAGTTGGAAATGGTGGCCAGTACACATGTTAAAATCGGTTTATTACGACCACGACATCCAACATGAAATGTTTGGTTTCATAGTGCCAATTCTGCCGAGTTCCGAGGCGTAATAATAGAGTTTTGTTCAATTAATTAGTGATACAAAATGAGGTTATAATTTTATGGCCCCACCACAACCGCAACCAAGCCTCGCACACACACACGCATGCAGAACAAGCGGGCAAACTACAAAACAGATAGGCAAAACGGCGCACACATTTGCGTATTTGTTTTCAACAAATTTGTGCTGAATTCTTCATGTTTTGCGTTCGTTTCAAGTATATTCAGTTTTCTCGTTGTTGTTTTTGCTTTTTTTTTTTTTTAAATAGAAGCAACAACTGCGATAAGGCGCGGCGGGGAAGGCCAGGCAAAAGTCGTGCCATGCCGTTCGAATTTCAGTCTGTCGGACGGTGGCACAGTGGGGCGAATCAGTTTCATTCGTGTGAAAAGATTTCTTCTTCTTCTGTTTGAAATCCTGTTTCTATGAGGAATTTAGGTTTAGGTTTTTGGTTTGGGTTTCAAAGCTTAAGCTTTCTGTTATTTCTTAAAATTCCTTTTAAAAAATCCATCCCACGGTGCTCGGTTCGCGCTCATTCCGCTGCCTCTCGCTGTCGCCCTCCCTGTCCACCCTTCCCATGCTCCACCACCCTCCGCCTCATGCTCGAGCTCTCCCTCTCCCAGACACTGGCGGCCATGCTCCGTTGGCCGGTATTGCCAGCTGCGAAATGCGCTCACTGCTTTAATGCTGATTGGAACTTTAAAGGGGGCCTTTCGAATGGCATTTCTCATGGTCCCAGCATCAAAACAGAGAAAATAGTAATCTTGAATTGGCGTTGTTGTTCTTTTCGGCCACTCGCATGCATGCCGCTCACTTATTTTACCTTGCCACTTCTCTGAGCGTTGGATAGAACTCTCTCCTCTCCGCTCCTCTCCTGGACTCCTATCCACTCTCCCCTATCACTGGCCTCCGGAGCAGTCTCTGGGTCTCCGCTCTTAAGCGGGACTTGATCTGCATACGCCGTATGAGAATGCGAGAATAGGGTCAGAGTCTCTTGTCTCTGAGATGTGTCAAAAGTAACAGGTGATTGGATGGATTGGCGAGGAGAGAGTAGCGGAGAAAAGAGCATGTAGAGCGGGAGTAGTGGGCCCAAGAGCGAGCCGGCTTTTCTCCCAGTTGTTGTTATTGTTTACAGGATCTGTTGATATCAAAACCGAAGAGCAGAGAAAGAGCACTTCCAATCCGCATGTTTTGATACATTTCCCTATTTTGTTCGGTTTCCAGAACCCTTTATGGCGGGAATTCGCTATCTATTTCATCATGACTCGATAGTAAATCCATTTTGCACATTTAATAATGCCTGATTCTGATTGGTTCTCGAATGAGTTTGTGAATTTAACCGGTTTTTCTACTTCATCGAATTTTGTGATTATATTTGACTCATTGGACTATTTTTGGTAGTAAAAAAACTTCCTTAAATCGATTAAATTCTAGAATTTTTCAAATGATGAATAGTAGCATTCAAAATAGGTCCAGGACAACTTAGGTGGACGATTCCCGTTTCCGTTCAATACAAATGTTTTGGTAACTTCATTTGCCCTCAAAATAAATTATTACTCATCGTTATTTATGAATAGATCCCCGAGTTCTTTCTGGTTCTTTTACTAAATTTAGCATAACATATTACCTGAGGAAACCATAGATCTTATCTTTATTTTAAATCTGATACCAAATCATTCTAGTTTATACCTGAATCGATAGTTTAATATTGATCCCACGTTTCTTTTGAGTTTCCCTACTTGAAAATAATGTTTGCATAAGTTGCCTAGCCTGAAAAACTTGAATAATACCTTGTTTTGATACTGAATATTGGTATTTGGATAAAATGGTAGTAGTTTCGTGTATTTTTAACCGAATCCGAATAGTTTTGGAACCGGAACCCGGACCCCATGGACCTTTCTTATCGCCGCATTCAACCAGAAGCACGACGTACTGCTCCCTGCGCTGCGATGGCCACATGTGTTTTGGGCTTGTGTTTTCAGACCAGAATATTTCCATTATTCAATATTTACCACCTTTTATAGTTTTGTTTACTATCTACCGTCGTCTTGCTTGTCTTTCTCTCCTCTCCCTCTCCCTCTGCCTGCCCGAAAATACTCTTCTTCCACGAACAACGTCTCACTTAAATCCGCTCCATCTGGCAATGCCTTTTGACAACTGTACTTCAAAGAGCGTTGCCAGCCCACTTCTCTCACAGATACACAAATACGGCAGGCCAGCAAAACAACCACCACACCGACACGGCAACACACCACCACGCGTGCGTGTGTAGAGCTGAGCGCATGACCAGAAATATTTTCTCCCCCGTATAGAGACCGAATCGAAAACCCGCCGCGCTGGCAGAAGCAGAGGCAGCGTAATTCGATCGAAGCGATTTTCTCACAAGAGCTCTGGCTGGGTCTCAGTTCGAGTTTTTCAACGTTGGCGAGCGGACAGCAGGAGAAACAAGCGAGCGAGTTAGCGAGCACCAAGAGAAAGAGAAGGGAAATCACCCACAGCAGTAAAATTTTCTTTTGCGCTCCGGTGAGAAGATAATTTCACACACCAAAATCACACAAAAAAGTGCGCTCCGCGAGCGGGAAAACAATAACAAAATAAAAGGCGCTACCAAGAGGGCCGAGATTATAAAACATTCAAGAACTGAACGAGCGGGGCAAAAAAGGAGGAAAAAAAAAACGAAATGCGTGTCTCCATGGCTTGACTGTACAATTGTGTATTAAATATGCGACCGAGTGTGTAGCTGTGTGCGTGCTTTGTGTCTGTGTGTCTGCTGTAGCGTTTTTAAATGTATTTCGGTTGGCGCGCTATTTTTGTGTGATTTTTCCCAGCAACAAATTTTGAAACAAAAAGTTTTTTAGCTGCTGCCCCCCCAACAACAAAATTCCTGTGAGCAGCAGCAGCAGTAGCAGTGTTGTCTCGCTCTGGCCCCAACCGAGCGGGGGAGACAGCGGGAGAGCAGGCGAGAGAGCGAGAGCACACGAGTACGAGCCAGCTAACTCATGTTCTCTTTTGCACACCATTTCAGTTTCGTGAAAGCAGCGCGCGAAGAAGGAAGAAGCAGCAGCAGCAAAATCAGAAGCAGCAGCAGGAGGAGGAGCAGACGGGATTTTGCAAAAATCCCGACTTGGAAGAGAGAATTTATCCCTAGACCCGTGTAATAGAAACGTCGTCGTGTTGGAGACAAATAGCAACGAATACGCTAGCAACGCTGGAGAGGAACAACAATTGTTGGACTTGGACGCGACGGCCCTAATGTCGCTGCCAATGAACTCGCTGTATTCGCTCACCTGGGGCGATTACGGCACCAGTCTCGTGTCGGCCATCCAATTGTTGCGCTGCCATGGCGACCTCGTCGATTGCACGCTGGCCGCCGGCGGGCGGAGTTTTCCCGCCCACAAGATAGTCCTCTGTGCCGCCTCCCCCTTCCTCCTGGACTTGCTCAAGGTGAGTGTAAGAAATGCATCGTGCAAAAAGGTGAAAAAAGAGAGTGGCGCTGCCGTGCATAACCTCAAACGTGGCGTACCCTGTACAGTTTGTAAACAGAGAAATCCAATCGCAGAAATAGGTTAATGTGTGGAGCGCAGAGAAACTTGCACACACACACTCGCATGCATATATCTCGGAGATTTACGCTCCGCTCCAAAAGTTGTCTAGAGATTTCTGTACAAGTTTTCCACTGTCAATTGAGCTGAATGAGTTGGCACCACCTCCCCCTTCTTCTTCTTCTTGCCACCTCTTATCAAAAGTACTGCCTCTTTTGTTCTTGTAAAGTTTCACAAAAGTAGAGAGTGGCGAGAGGGAGAACGAGAGAGAGTGAGAGGGTAGAGCAGCAGAGCGCAGATGGAGAGTGAGAGAGCGAGAGAACCAGTTGGTTCAGTCAAATCCAGTGGCGGTGGGTGGCTGGGGAGAACGAGAGGGTGAGAAGCAAAAGCTGCGCTGCGCCAACTTTCAGTTGGCATGTGTTAGAGCGAGCGCAAACGAGAGCGCCATAAAAGCAGCGCGGAGACTGTTGTTGTAGTAGTTGTTGCTGCTTTGTTGGAGCTTTTGCCTCGCTTTCCGTTCTTGCTGTTGTTGCTTCTGGGTGCACACGAGCGCGACCTCTTTTCGCTGGCAGAACTGTACAGTTGGAACTGGATATGGGGAAATATCCAACACTGGGGAGCAATAACGGGGAGCTCGACAAAATTTGATGAAATATTTTTAAAATCTGTATGCTTTACATTTGATACAGATCAAAAGTAAACCTTGTATGATTTTATAATTCCAAAGAAAGTTTGCGCAAATGAAACTTGTTCTTCTTATCGATTTCACCCTGTACTTGAATTTTAAGCATTTCATATCAGAAAGGGGAATACTTTTCAGTAGAGCTTGCTACTTTTTCATTATTTTCTGTTACTTTGCACATTGGCGATACTGTACTTTTTTTTACGTTTGGCTTTCGTTTGCATTTGAATTTGCATTTTCACTTTACTTTGGCGTTTCTAATGGATGTGTGCGAAATTCACCCAAAACCGTATATCCACCTGAATCGGACAGTATATAGACCATTCCCATTGCGTGGTTTTTATCGAAATGATGACCAAAACAGAGCGCGGCCAGCAAAATAAAAACACCTGATGTGACGCCGGCGACGCGGACGCGGCTCTTCTCTTCTCTAGCTCTCCTCTCCTTTCCGCTCCTCTCCTTTCCTCTCCTCTCCTCTCTGGCACTGAAAAAAGTAAACAGAGCGTAATTTTTAAAAACGCCGCTCAGAGTCGGCGGTGGGGAAAATGTCAAAAACAGAAAAGAAAAATGCGGCTGTGAACTCTGCAAGAGTCCGAAATGTACAAGATGTACTGATCTCGTTACACTCACACACGCACGCAAAACACATGGCGGCCGCTCTTTGTTGCTCCCGCTCCTTCTTCCGCTTCCTCCAGCCCCACCCCCAATCCATCTCCCCACACACAGACACTCACACGAGACTCAGAATGCAACTCACAGAAAAATCGATGAGCGAGACAACAGAAAGGGAGTGTGAGTGATAGAGTTCAAAGAGCGCAGTGAGAGGAGCAGGAGAAGGGGGCGGAGGAGTGGTAGATGACATTTGAAGAGATTGGCATTGGTCTTTATTAAGAGGAAGAAGAAGAGGGTGGTTGGCTGGTTTGTTGTTCTTCAACTCTGAGCAGCGCTTACTAATTAAATGTCCAGAGCGTGAGAGGGAGTGTGTCTGGGAGCGGGAGCGGGAGAACTGGCTGAGCGGTAGTAGTCGCGGAGGTTGATGTGTGTGAGTGCTCTTTCTTTCTTGAGCTGTGCTCTGTTTTCTTTTTTTGAGCATCTCTCCTCGAAATCTCCGCCAATCCTGCTGCAGAATGTGCAGAGCGCGAAAAGTAAAAGCCGGTCGCTGCTACACTTGCCACGGTTGTGTGCGTGAGCGGAGATTTTTGAGCGTGGCAGCGGCGGCGGCGGCGGTGAGTTTCCATCTCCGACTTGGTGTGTTTTTGTTTTTATTTGGTTTGCTGGGGACGGACGACGACGGGCCTCTCCGCAGTTTTGTTTTTATTTTTGTCTCCGCTTCTCATTCCGCCAAATGTGGAGAGCCACCAAAACAAGAATCACTCTCTAGGACTGAGATGTAAGCCATGTGGGATGAGGAAAGAGGAAGAATGAATCTCTTAGGTTGCCTAGAATCAAAACAAAAGGAAAATGTACCGTAATTATATTGCGGTTGTTATTTGGAATATTTTTAAAGTTCGGGTTTTTTTATATAATATATTTTGGTTTGTCTCTAGTAACAAATAAAATAAAATTTGATTTTTTTTTTTTATAACTTAATTGAGTTCCCCTTTACCTTAATTCCAGAACACACCATGCAAGCATCCAGTTGTGATGTTGGCCGGCGTGAATGCCAACGACTTGGAGGCATTGCTGGAGTTTGTCTATCGCGGCGAGGTGAGCGTTGACCATGCCCAGCTGCCGTCGCTCCTGCAGGCCGCCCAGTGTCTCAATATCCAGGGACTGGCCCCGCAGACAGTGACCAAGGATGACTACACCACGCACTCGATACAACTACAGCATATGATACCGCAACACCATGACCAGGACCAACTGATTGCCACAATTGCCACAGCCCCACAACAAACAGTGCACGCTCAGGTGGTGGAGGATATCCACCATCAGGGCCAGATCCTACAGGCAACGACCCAGACCAATGCGGCAGGACAACAGCAGACGATTGTGACAACGGACGCGGCTAAACATGACCAGGCAGTGATTCAGGCATTCCTCCCGGCACGAAAGCGGAAGCCACGTGTTAAGAAAATGTCACGTAAGTTTATTGATTTATAATAATAGGGGAAAAGGGGTTGAAACTCAAAATAGAGCTCAAATTACATAAAATCTCTTCTTTCTTCTAATCCCATCTACAGCTACGGCACCGAAAATCAGCAAAGTTGACGGAATGGACACTATTATGGGCACACCGACCTCTTCGCACGGCTCGGCACAGGGATCAGTACAACAGGTTCTGGGCGAAAACGGAGCCGAAGGCCAACTACTGAGCTCAACACCGATCATAAAGAGCGAAGGACAAAAGGTGGAGACAATTGTGACCATGGACCCCAATAATATGATACCGGTAACGTCGGCCAATGCGGCTACGGGCGAGATAACAACGGCACAGGGAACCACAAGCTCATCCGGTGGCAATGCCAGCGTATCCACACCCAAGGCAAAACGTACCAAACATCCACCTGGAACGGAAAGTGAGTTGGCAGATTTTATTAATATTATTCCTTTATTAATAACCTCTTTTACCCCCTCCTAGAACCACGGTCGCGCTCACAATCGGAACAACCAGCCACTTGCCCCATTTGCTATGCTGTCATTCGGCAATCCAGGAACTTGCGACGACATCTTGAGCTGCGGCACTTTGCCAAGCCGGGCGTCAAGAAGGAAAAGAAAAGTAAGTCCGGTAATGATACCACCCTAGACTCCAGTATGGAGCTGAACACCACAGCGGAGGAGGGCGACACTACAGTGGGCAGCGAAGGAGGAGGAGGAGCAGGAGGAGCGGGATCAGCGGGCGGAGCATCGTCGGGGACAACGCCAACGAGAGTGATATCGGCGAATGCAGCGCAGGGACTCCAACAGCAAGTCCTGCCCCAGCAACAGCAGCAGCAGCAACTGCAACAGCAGCATCAGCAGCAGCAGCAGCAGCAGCAGCACATGACAACGGCGACGTTAGCGGGTGGCGGTCAGGCATACATCAAACATGAAGGTGGCGGAGGCGCTGGACAGCAGCAGCAGCAGGCGCAACAGCAGCAGCAGCAGGGAATGCAGAACGTCATACACATTGTGGGCGATCAGGTCGTCTTTCCGCAGCAGCAGCAGTAGCAGTAGCAACAGCAACAGCAACAGCGCCTCCTGCCCCGAGCCTTTGATCATTCCAACGCACCTACAACGACACCATCATTCACATTTCCAACACACCAACCACACAAACACACACACACATAAAACACACACACACACCGAAACAATTTGTAAATAACAAACAAAATTCCCCGTGATCTGATCCGAGAATGATTTGTGTTCATTTCCCTCCGTATCCCGTATCATTTATAATTTCCCCCACACATACTTAATTGCTGCGTAAGTTTTTTGTTCAATTTGCTGAAAGATTAATAACTTTTCTAAGATACGAGTGCTTTTTTCCCACATTTATCATTTTCTTATGCAGTATTTTCTTGCATAGATAGAGAGAGAGAACGGAGAGAAAGAGAGAAATTAGAATATATATCTCCACGTATAAATACTCGACTAATAATTTACTTAATCTAATTAGTGTCGCAAATATAATTGTTGTAAAAATTAATAATTGTACAATTTCACAATCGAGGATCGCAATCAGTTTAAGTTTCTCTATTTTAAATAATTATATTACAAATTGTTTAATTAATAAAATATTATATATTTTTTTATATAACAAACAAACAAAAACAAACCCAAATTAATCTCTGCCTGTGGCACGAACTATCATTTATTGCAAATTGGCTCTTCTCGTTATATCGTTATCGTTATCGATTATCTATCGTTTCTCTAAGTTGCAAGAAAATACTGTTGTTGTTGTTGTTGTTGGTCGATTGATTTCCCAAGCTACTAACTTGCTACCTGACTTTTCTTGGAGGAAATCTGATTAATACTTCAACGAAGGAAAGCGAAAGTTGGATCGAATTTCCATGCGATTTCGGAGTTATCGATAACTTCTTATCGATTTTTTGACTTGATCTTTTTCTAACAATTTTAACTTTAAAGTTTCTGTTTACTCTGCATCTTTTGTTTACATTATTTAATGTTTTTTTCTGTCTTTCTTATTTATTTAACAATATTTTGGTTTTTTTTTCTTTTTAAAAATAATTTATTGTTTCTGTCTTTCTTATTTATCGAATTTCAATGCGATTTCGGAGTTATCGATAACTTCTTATCGATTTTTTAACTTGATCTTTTTCTAACCAATTTAACTTTAAAGTTTCTGTTTACTCTGCATCTGTTGTTTAAATAATTTATTCTCTTATTTCTTATTTATTTAACAATTGTTTAGTTTTTACTGTAACACCTTTTCATGCCTACATCTCCTTTACACACCTTTACATACTCTCACCTGTTGTAGTGTCTCCTTGAAGGTCGCCTTGTTGACTCCTCTCTAGTTGTTGGGCCAGCGACGTTGCCGCCGTAGTGTCGTCCTCTTAGGACTCTCTTTGTACTCTTTCCATGCCTATTCCTTTCGATTAGTTTTGGCGGCTCTCCTTTCTCACCTGCAATCCTTCCTTCCTTGCAGTACCCAGTGGCAAGAAGTCGGGCAACGGCTCCAGCGGCTCGGGATCGGGTGGCAGCGGTGCTCTAAGCTCCAGCGGTGGGGTGCCCCAGGTGCAAACAGTGCAGTCCCTGCACACGTTGCAGGGCGTGCAGGTTAAGAAGGATCCCGATGCCCAGCAACAGCAACAACAGCAACAGCAGCAACAACAGCAGCAGCAACAGCAACAACAGGCCATGGCAACAACAACAGGTCAAGTGCAGCAGCAGCAGCAGCAGCAGGTGCAGCAGGTCCAGGTGCAGCAACAGCAGCTGCAGCATCACCAAATCATTGACTCCTCCGGCAACATAACCACGGCCACGACGAGTGCCCAAGCGGCGGCCGCCCAGCAGCAGGCAGCCGCCGCCGGTCAGCAGCAGCAGCAACAGTTGGTGGCGCAGTCCGGCGATGGCAGCGAGAGCGGTGGGACACCGCTGTCCATAGCCCAGGTGCAGACGCTGCAGGGTCATCAGATCATAGGGAATAT
>VNJO01012104.1:0-37324 GCA_008042535.1 Drosophila tani | reverse complement strand
TGCTGTTTTCCTTAAATAGTTAAGTTTGGAGAGTAAACTCTAGAGCCCTGCCACCCTCCCGGTTCGTTTGCTCGCTCGGTTCGTCGTCGGTAGTCCCATAAAAAGTAATTGGAATTTTCATTTAATATAAAAGCAAAGCGTGCCCAGGCACAGCCAGCGGAACACAATCTAACCCACTTCGCAGTTTGCAATCGCAGAGAGCAACCAAAAACTATGCATATAAACGGGGCCACTGATGTCGTATCCCCCCGCCACAGTATCCAGTATCCAGCAAGCAGTATCCCATTTTGAGCTGGGGAAAAAGGATACAACAATGTAGCCAGTGGAGCATCCTCTCATGGATCTATCCCCCTCATGTGTGTATCCCCCATACAGGCTCGGCTCGTTGCTCATAAAACTCACTCAAGTAAAAGTACGAATGGTTTTCGATATGAAATGCATGAAACTGACAGGCAAACATATTGCGCCGCATACTGCCGAAACCCACCCACAGCCACAGCCGTGGCCACGCCCACATTGCCCATTTTTTATTTTGGTTCGCCCAATTGCACCGCAAGAAACCTTGTGGTAATAAAAGTATAAATATTAATATTTTAAGATGTCTTTTTTTATCGAATTTCCAGCGATAACAGCGGCTGTTGTGGTTTTTAAGAAAAGCTGTTGTGCCCACTAATGGTAGGGTTTTCTGAATAATTTATATTAAAATATTCTTCACTATCAGTAAACGATGCTGACAAACTTTTATATTTATTAAGAAATATCAATTGCTGGCAGTTAGAACCCCTAAAGAATTATGGGACAATGCAGACACAAATTCTGTAGATGCCCCTGGTTTGCTTTGGACTTTTTGTAAGTCTTAAAGTTTTTCCCAAACTTTCTACCCCCTTAAAGGTAGATATTTTTCTGACTGTGCAGCCAGCCTCTTGTATCAGTTGGCTGACTGTTGGTTACCACTTGTCCGCTGTTGTTCCTCATCCTCGTTGTCGTCCTCGTAAGCTCTTCCATCTGTCTGCCCTCGTTACCGGGCGCCCCTCCTCACCCCCTCCGGGGGCATTGTTGTGGGCCACGCATACACATACAAATATATATATATATATATATTATATCCCAGTGAGAAGAAGGACTCTGCACCTCTCGCCTGTCTATTTATTCAGATATGAAAATGCATATTGTACACTCGACTCACGCCGCTTTATATGGGACATTTCTTTATCATCTGCTCTTCGCCTCCATCTATATACACACACCCAGGCGCCCAGGCACACACACTCGGATATTTTTCCCTTTTTTAATATGCAACTCTGTGGCATGTGAAAAAATATAGGAGCTACTCAGCGAGGCGTGCGTTTATTGCAATTGTGTTCCAGTTTCTTGCGTTTGAATTGGCGATGATTGCGCCAAAGAATGGAGTTTTTACAAATGAAACTCTCTCTCAGAGAAAAAACAAAGCAACACCCTATGGTGACACTCCATTCCAAAAGGGAAATATTTATCATTTACCTGGGATAATCAACTTAGGACTGCCGGGCTTATAATTATTATGTAAACTATTTTACTAATTGGTAAGTTCACACATTTAAATCCTAGAACGAAGAGAAATCAAACGTTTATTGCTGCTAATAATTGACACACCGGTTTATTTATGAAATAATATCAGCTGTCCAATTAGTGCAGAGCGCTTTACATTGATTAATCCAAACATTTAGTTGCTCATATTAGGTTTCGCATGTGTATGCGAAAAGTGAACAAAATAATAACCCTTAGCTCTCTAACGCTCTCTGCAATCTGCAATTACTTTTGTTTTTCGAAAATACACACACGCACACACTTTCCACAATTGAAACTAATATATAAACGTTTTAATTATGATCGAAAGCATTTCACTTTGGATTTGGTTGAATTACATTTGATTTTCTGGCCGTCTGCTAAGTGTTTCTTATTGAAATTGGCGTTTAATTATGGTTCAAAGCAATCCGGCAGCAGCAGCAGCTTACAAGTGTGTTTAAGCCAAAGTGTATTTCCCGTACCCGGGGATCCATATTAAATTTCCGAAATGCACTTTGCACTCTGCATCCTATTCTCCTATTATTGCTTGCACTTAAACTCAACAGACCCGGGGACTTGAATGTTAATTAAGTCCTAAATCGGAGGCAATATTTTGGCAGTGATTTTATCAGCATTCTCGGGGCCGAGAGAACGAATTGCAACTGGCTATTTAGTTGACCCGAGTTGACCCCTGCTCCTGGACCTCCGGCACATGCACATAATCGCCATTTGACTTTGTCTGTGGCACTTTGATGACGCTGTAAATACGCGATGACACTCGACTTAATTGCAATTATTTGCACAATTGTGCAGGTGCAAGCACTACAAAAAATATTATATCTTCTTGGTGATTATATTTAAATGCGAAGTATTTAATATTTTTGAACTTTTTTGAAAACAAAATACATGATATTTGAGGTTCAAAATTGCTTAAATTGATTTTTAAATATTTGTCCTTGATGTTTTTCCCTACTATTCCCTAATTTACAATTTCTTAAATATATAACCAATAATAAATTGAATTAAGACTGATTTTCAGTCTCTTTAAATGGAATTTCTTAGCCTTAAAAATACATTTTAGGGAAAATACAAAGCACTCGATTTTTCTCTGCAAATATTTACCTGCTGGAATGGTTCGGCTCGTGGGCAAAGGGCTCGGCGTAGATATTTCGCACGGGGGGCACTCGGCGGGGCAGGGGCGGCGGCACCGGATTGTAGCCATCCATGATGGT
The DNA here is from genome assembly GCA_008042535.1 of Drosophila tani. Taxonomy (NCBI): domain Eukaryota; kingdom Metazoa; phylum Arthropoda; class Insecta; order Diptera; family Drosophilidae; genus Drosophila; species Drosophila tani. The sequence continues at coordinate 34,547 of VNJO01012104.1, read as the reverse complement.
ATCACAATCGGAGTACTTCATCGATTTCATAGTCATTTTGTGTCTGGTATTCACTGTGCCGCCGACAGTGCTGCGAGTGCACTTCACTTCACGATTTATGGCGGGGGTATTTATTGTGTTATGTAATTTAATTTATTTTGGTGTTCGCTTTCTTGTTTTTCTTCTTTATTTATCCCTGGTCGCTTATTTATTTTAATTGTATTTATTACAATTATTATGACTGCGCCCCGTTCGAGACGTGGACAGGGGCAGGTGGGGCCCGTGGGGGCCTAGGTGGCATGGCGCCACCCAAAAAAAAAAAAGGATTCTGAGTATATTCGCCTCGATCGAATGAGAAAATCCAACTCTCTCTCTCTCTCTGGGTCGAAATCCTTATCTACCGGACTTCCCCTCGTTAATTTTCTTCTCCTTTATCCTTCGGCTTAATTGATTTTATTTTTTGGATTTTCAGCGTGTTTCTCACATAGTCTTCATGATGGCAGCGCTGGTTGTGCTTTATTTTGGATCTAAATGGGAATAGAATATATATAAGTGGGAGTTGTCTTGGGCGGACAACAAAAACAACCTGGTGACCATTCGTTACGCTTTACACTCGCAGATTTTTCGCTGATATAATTTATTTGTTTTGTTATTTGTTAGTATTTTTATCCACGGTTTTCATAAGATTTTATTAGTATTTAAACTTACAGTTTTCTCTACCACCTTAAATTTTTTGTATGTAACCGACAACTAAAAAGTCTACTTCAAAATAAAAGCAAAATTCCCACAAATTCTCCTTAATTTTCACTCATTTCCGGATTGATTGTGGCAACAACGCTTAGCAAATGTTAATTATTTTTCGCAGTAGCATCGTTTTGCATCTCCCTAATCGGCTTTGATCCCTTCCTATCATCCCACAATCGAGTTGTAGTTGCAGTTGCAGTTGGCTCCAATATATTTATCGATTTCCCCCGTAAATTGCCAAACCAAAAATCATTCTTGGCCCTGTGGATGCGTTCAGAGTTTGGCGTTCAGCGTTCAGCGCTCGGCATTCAGCATTTTCAAATATCCGAACTGAAAACTGGTTTTCTGCAGCAAGGAGAGAGCAGGGTAGGGAGTGCAGCAGGAGGAGCAGAGTTTAGAGGCAAAGAGCTGGGCAAACAATCAGAATAAGTGTGGATTCCATTTTGGTATCTCCCTGGCAGTTTGTAGTCTCATGTCCGACTGCCAATGCTGAACATATTTGTTACACTTGCCGCCCTCTTTATCCGATTGGTCGGACGGATGGACGGATGGACGGGAGTGTGTATCGCTCTAATCACAAAATCCCACCCATGATGTTGTGTGTGCCCTCCTTCGCCGCCACACAAAATATTCAAAGTCATCGTGTAATATTGGAAAAACACTCGCCTTGTGGAGCTTATGGAGGGAAGCTGGGAGCTGGAGCTGGGTCCCCTCAAGTTGGCCGCCGCCAATGCCAAACAATTTCAAATGTAATCCGTTATTGTGGAGGAGATCGAAATATATGTATCTGTGGGATACTCGCTCGCACAATGGACCAACAGCAGCACGAGCTCTCCACCGGATAATGCGGCATATCTTTGGGATTTTCATCTCAAATTAAATTTATGATATGGCACAAAAATTGAATAACACCCAGGCAACGGGCCACGAAGTGAATCAAAATCAATCAAGAGAACCTGGGGGAGAAAGGGCCAGTAGCTAGTGGCCAAGCCCGGAGAACAACAGAAAGAAATAATACCAAAGAGACTTGCCAAGCAGCCAGACACCTCAAATGAACCGCAGAGATGCAAATGCATCGATGCGGATGCAGATACAGATACGGAAAGCACAGGTGCACCGAAAGAAATAAATAAAGTAGATAGGTTGGCTCCAAAATGCCTTCGATTTCTCAGATTTTCCAATGGAAATAGTAGATGGAGTTCTAGCAATCCAAAGATATATAAATGATAGAAATTTTCCTTTCCTGCAGTGCACAGTCTGTGCATTTGCAGATACAGCGTCTCGACCGCAATATATGGTCAATTCCCTGCTATTCTGTAAGATACAAACGTATCTTTGACCGTCGTCCTGCCTGCCTGGCAAATTGCCATTAATCAAACATCGAACAACTGCCTGATTTTTGGGGCGTTTATTAATTAACACAACGCAATGAACTAGCACATTCCGCGCCACTGAAGCGAATACTTCAATAGATACATTTCGTATTTTTTGTTATTGTTTCTTTTCACAGCGCCGACTAATGAAATATTTTCGATCATAAACGAAAATAATTTCACGTTCATTAAAGGCAAAGCAAGGCAAAAAAACGGAGACAAAGAACTCTCAAATCCCTCGTTGTTGAAATATTTCAACAACAAAAATATAAAAAAAAACGAGAGAGAAAAAAGCAATGTAATCGCATAATTGCTGTCCGAAAAGCCGAATGAAATATGAACAAATTATGACAAGTGTTAAAACGAAATCGCCGAGTAAAAAAAAATATTGAGAGGAAAGAGTTAAAGGAATTTCATGACTTCATTTTTGGATATCTTTTGCTTGGCATTTTTAAAGAATATTGAGTACATTTTTGAGATGTTTTTGAAGGTTTTTTTATGCCTATGTTCGTTCACAAAGCATGCATTTTTTAAGAAGAGTATTTTTAGTACATAACTCATACGGTTTCTGAACATCTCATCTTTTTTTTTTAAGAATAATTATTCCCAATTAATTCAAGCCTTTTAAAAAAGATTTATTATCTTCCAGTGCTTCTTATCTTTCTTGCAGATACGGGGAATTTTCATATATGCTTGCTAGGAAAATCCCTAGCATTCCTATGATTGATCCCACTGGCACGGGCACCATGGGCATACATAGCTTTCTATGCATGAGTTCTCGGAAATCTCCTGGCCAAATATCTAGTGTTGCTGCTGCTGTTGCTGCTTCTGGCCCAAAACGCATCTCGCTGATACGAAATCTACTTGTTGGCCCAGGCCAAAAGAACAGCAAAAGCAAAAGCAGCTCAAAATTTACTGGCCACAGGCACGAACTCGTTGTTGTTCCCCTCGTGGATTCCCCCGCTACATCCCAGCAAAATATTCCAGCTGAGTTTGTCTGGCGGCGCATTAATCTCCGCTCCGGCTACCAAGTTCGCTGCACTCTCCGGCGGCCTACGCGAAAAATGCAGCGCGAAAAAGAGGCAGCAACGCAGCAAGGCGAGCTGCACTTGGAAAAATATTTGGGTAATAAATTGTGGGAAATTACAGGCATAAAACTAAGTCTAGGGGAGGCTAGATCTCAATTCAAAATTCCTCAACTTGTATTTACTTGTATTTATACAGTTAATTCCTTAAAACTTCACGGATTTCTTGAAATTAATAGAAGGCTTGTGGCGCAGTGCACTTGGAAAGGAGCGACTGCTCCTTAAAAAATTTTTTGTTTTGTAGTGCAAATCATGTTGACGCCCCTCTCCGCCTGCGCAACCTCCTCCTCCTTTGTGGCACCCCAAACAAAAAATCCCTGCCCCTTTCGCCCACCCAAAATGCTACCAAACGAGTTCACAGCAAGTTGCTCTTCGTCGAACAGCAAAATAAGAAAACCAGCGACAAGTTTCCAGGTTTGCGTTAGGATGCAGCTTAAAAAAAAAGAATAAGAAAAAATAAGAATACAGGAGAAGAAAAAAAATATACAAGGAGAAATAAGAAAACCAAAAGCAAAGCTTGGAACTGGGACTTAAACTTAAACTGAGACGGCGACAGCGACTGGGAATCGGACCATTGAGCACCGAGGATTGGGGATTGGGTATTGGGGATTGGGCAGAACTGGTTTCCATCCATCGGAAACCAGAAAAGAGCCTTGGCTTCTCGCCCTCTTTCCCGCTTTTCCGCATGTCAGGCCCCATCAAAATGTCAGCGACTAAATGTAATTAAAATTGATTTTATTTCTCCACGACGAACATTGGGAACATAAAACAATTAAATGGCGTCTAAGCCAATCTGCCCAATCCGTATTCCTCCGTTATCCCCGAGTTTTCCCTTCTCCAATTTGATGTCAACAATTTTGATTATTTATAAATAGTCGATGGCGAGAAAAGGGTGGCACTGCCGCTGCCACGCTGCCACGCTGCCACATTAAGCGTCAGACGGAGTGAGAAAAGTTTTCGGTTCAAACATTTGCCACAAATGTCAGAAATAATCATGATGGCCAACACGGCATCTCATTTGACAACCAATTCCCACTCCCTGGAGTGGAGTGGAGTCTTTTTTTCTTCTCCCCTTGACACTTGGTTGTGTAGACAAAACCAAAACCAAAACCAAAACCGAACTGAGCCAAAGGGTTGCCCAACAACATTTTTATGGTCGCCTGCCTCGCCTGCCACGCCGGGGCACATTTTTCTCGTTTCTCCAAAAAATGTTTCCAGTTTTTACGAGTGGGCAGAGAGTGCGTGCCACAGGAGGAGGAACATGGGGGAGAAAAGCTGAACGAACAGCCACAGCTCCGGGCAGAGCAGTCCATATAAAATATGCTTTTCCAATTAGCGTTTATTTGGTTTTTCATTTTCTGTTTTATGTTTGCCCAGATAAACAACCAAACACGCCTCGAATAATTAAGGCACACTGCGAAAGATATTAAGAGTTCTCTTTCTGCACTTAATATTTAAGACTTTCTAACTTTAGTAATTATATAATAAATAATATAAATAAGTAAAGAAAACAAAGAGGTTGAGGCCCATTCTCATCCTTGAACATAATTCCAGTTATATTTTTGTATTTAAGTATTTTTCTCTGTGCATTATATGCTGATGAGAGAGCGGGGGAAAAATCTTGGAAAGCAAAAAACTAGGGAAACAGGCTAGGGAATAAGGGGGCGTAGGTGCCACAAAGGAGATTCGATTCGAATTTTGTTGGGGCCAAAGCTAATTGGCCAAAAGCCATTGGTGGCGAGTGTCACACGAGTTCATGTGATGCATCAGGCAGCTGGCTGGCATTTTCCACTGGGAAATCCAAAGAGTTCGAGTTCGAGAGTATCTTCTTCCAAGAAGATCACTCAAAATAATCATGGGAGCTGGCAGCAGCGAAAGCTCTTGTCACGATCGTTTCGTTTATGGAATTGGGAGCACAATCTGCTTGATCGCTTTTTCGGTTTTCTCGTTTTTTTTTCTGATTGTTGGGGGAAAAATGAAAGAAAGATCACTTCAAGTGATCAGAGTTCAGGCGGTGAAATCCCATATTCTTGATGGGTTGTTTTGTAATTCCCTCATAGTTGAGAATGGTTTTTTGGGATTAATTTGATGCATATATTGATTTGCTGTCAGTGTTTGTTTGTTTTTCCCAATTTTCAGAGAAAAGGCCGAACTGTTTGATGAAGAAATTAATTTATTTTGAGCAGTAAGGCAATAAATTATTTGGTTTTGGGATATTTATCAGTAAATATTCAAGGAAATTTATGAAATCATTTATATATATATTGAATCTTTGTAATTATTGAAGCAAAACAAAACTAAAATCACTTAAACATGGTTTTAAAATATTAAAGAAAGGAAAACCAGAGATCCCTTTATAAGAATCAGGTAATTAAAGCCTCTGTGAAGATCCCTGCTTATTGAACTTGGCGAAGCTGTCAGCGTAAATTTCCCCCCGCGATAATGTTCGAAGACCAGAGGATCCCAGTTGCGGCACGCAATCAGATCGACGATCCTCAATGGCAATGACGCACATGATCGCCCAGAAAGCCGGGAGGAGGGATCTCCCCTCGATCTTCCTGCCTTCCTTCCTTGCTTCCCCCTTTATTTATTTTCTTCTCATTTTGTGTTGATCCAAACTGCAGTCTCACATAAATTAACGCCCCTGTCATAAGTGTGTGCGTGTTTGTATCTCCGCTCATTGTGCATTTCAAGGTCTGGCCATATATATACATACTATATAGTAGATCGAGAAACCGCACGCACGCGTCTCCCCTTTTTTTCTCGTCTCCTTGCGTCTTTGTTTAAATATTTTGCGTGCCTCGAGATTTATGTTGGTGTTGCAACAATTGCAGGAGGGAAGCCGCATTTATTTGTCTTGAAAGTTTTATTGCTTTTAAATTTATGGGCCATGGGTCGGGTCGCTCTGTCGTTCTGCTTCTTTTTTTTCTGATGATCATGTCACAGGGCGAGTGTTCACACCTACATAATTACGGAGGATACAGGGACAAGAAGGCACATCTGGTGATCGACTGTCTTTTTTCAGCTTGTACTTTTACGATCGCCAAGAGAAAAAAACTCTACTTGAGTTTTTATGATCTCGAAAAGAAATGTGTTTACTTATTTATAAATATCTTACATCCTTAAAACCTTTAAAATAATTATACATTTAATAATCTCAAAGAATTGTTGTGATCTTAGATAAAATCTAGCCTAATTCCCTTTTATATCAACTTACAATTATCTCAATCTCTGCATAATTAAACCTTTATCATTCCTTAATGAACCTCAATTTATTTGTGTCTTTTTTTTCAGAATTTTTGCGCTGGCCTTGTTTGTGCCTTTTGTCCCAATCCATAAACGCAGAAAAAAAAACGACAGAAATTGCCCTACAACATTTTTCACTTATCCCGCATACATTTTCCTAGCCCCCCCGCCTGGCTTTTCCCCCCCAACCGCCACGAGGAATTACCAACTCCCTTGTCCACCTTCTCTTGAGTTTCGGCGCTTCGCTTTGTTAGCTTAACTTTACTCTCTTTCTTTTCGTTTTTTTTCTTCTCTGTTAATGTGCGAGATGCAGATACAAAGATACAAATGGGTGACCATGTGTGTGAGTGTGTGTGTTGGGGTTTATGAGCGGCACTGAGGGAAATTCTGACCGAATATTTGCTACTAAATCATCTTACAACTTATTACAAAGGCTTTTCTATTTATTTTTATTGAAAATTTATTTTTATATTTATTAAGAAAATAAATATTATTTGGGGCTTTGGAAAGGTCCTAAAATAATCCCCTTTTCTTGCTGTGTACCCTGATAATAATCAAAGACACGACAGATTCAGTTCTGTTGCTTTTTTCTTCTCCGTTTCTATTTCAGCTTCAGTTCGAGTTGAGTTTGGGATTCGCCTTGGGTTTGAGAGGAGTTCAGTTTCGGTTTCAGTTCATAGGCCGTTGTAATTCCCCAGAAGCGCCCCATATATCTGTATCTTTATATGTACATCCATGTGTCTGTGTGTGTGTGCATAAGATATTAGCATTCTGTGCGTTAATGCTTTCATCTTACAGATACATTTGCTTTTTTCGTCTGCGCCTGGCTTTTTGCCTGCGAGTTTATTTCATTTTCAGTTTCATTAAATAACAAATTGCTCTTTTGTTGTGTGTGCATGTATGTATCTGTGTCTGCGTATCTGTGTATCTTTGTATCTTGAGCTTAACTTTTTTATGATGTCTATGCAAGCTTATGTGTGTGCACTTTACTTTTTTGCCTTTGTTATTAATGTTGTTGTAATAAAAAACGAGAAAGAAAGCTAACTTCGGTAAACCGAAGTTGGTATACCCTTGCAGTCTGTAATTGGATCATTGAAAATCGAACCATTTTAGTAATGTTGAAAAAACATCGAATTTTGTAAATTTTACATTTTACATGTAGAATTTTACATTTTCATATAAATGGACCGATCGATTCTATGGCAGCTATATGATATAGTGGACCGATCTTAATGAAATTAAAACCGTAATTCTAGAACCTTAAAAAACTGCTATGCCTTAAAATTTATAGAAATTCGTTGAAAAACAGAGAAGTTAAATTTTTTTTTACATTAATTTCGCCATCATTCCTATGGCAGCTATAGGATATAGTAGTCCGATTTCGGTCGTTCCGACATATATACTGCGTGCTAAAGAAATAAGACTATGCTGAAAATTTCAGCTCGATAGCTCAAAAACTGAGAGACTAGTTCGCGTAGAAACCGACAGACGGACAGACGGACAGACGGACAGACAGACGGACATGGCTAGATCGACTCGGCTGGTGATGCTGATCAAGAATATATATACTTTATGGGGTCGGAGATGCCTCCTTCACTGCGTTGCAAACATCTGGTCAAAATTATAATACCCTCTGCAAGGGTATAAAAAAGCAGAAAGAATGCTGTAATGCAGAGCCACGACTATGAGATACCTGGTAACTCTAAGAAGGGATTCCCTTAGCTTTTATATATTTTAATTTATATTTCTAAAGTTTGTCAGATTTGTTTTGTTACCTTATTTTATTTATAATCCCTCACAGGCACAGTATACCCTTCGAGGGAATAGGGTACCAAGATCAGAGAATAAAGGAAAATAAAGGGAAGTTTAAGGAGACGCGGCTCAAAACTTTGTTTGTGTCGCGTTTCTATTTTATGCTTTCAATAAATATTAACATTTTCCTCAGCAGAGCAGGGCACTAACCTTTACCCCCGGAATTTACCACCCTCTCTCCTGAACCCGCTTTTCGGAAAAGAATCTCTTCTTCCTTCACTTTGCTAAAAAGTTTTGGCTTCTTTTGTCTTCCAGTTGTTAACGTTCCGGGGCTCTTGTTATTTTTAGTTTAGTTGACGCACATTTTTCATGTTTATAAAATGTCTTCAAAGATTTTAATCTCATTGAAATGGAAAGAGGGAAGAGGGTAGAAGGAAGGAAAATTTACCCGCCGGGGGGTTGGACTTTGGTACGGTTTTTCTGGGCCGTGATAACTTATCAGCGAGGGCAAAAAACCTGGCTTCTGACATGGCCAAAAAACTTCTAGACATCTGACAAGCTCTCCACATTTGTAGGGCACTCTCTCTGTGTGTAAGCAGCAAAAGTTTTCCCCATTTTCCCTGGAAAATGAGCGGGCGGAAAATCTACATGCAGTCAGTGAGCTGATAATGGAAACCACAAACCAAAAATCCCTAAACTCAAAACCGAAACTGTAACCAAAACCAAAAACCGAAAAGCCAAAGGCAGAGTCAATCATGACTATCTCTCAAATAGCTTTGATAATAAATATCATAATAAATATTAGTCATTTGCATTAAAATACTTAAATAACTCAAAGACAAAATATTTATTATTAAATTATATTAATTACTCGAGCAGAAAGAAAATGCAAACAGCATTTAATAATTGTAAATACCTTAATTGAGCCAACAGGCAAATGTTTAATGGCTGAACATGTAGAATAATTTCCATTCCCACCATTTGTACCTCTTGAAAAATATATACCTGTATTTCTTGGCAGTTGATTGTGTAACTCATCGCATCTATCAATGATTCCCATCGATTTCGAGCTAATTTCAACTTCCTCTTCGGCTGACACTCCAACTCCTCCTGCCCTGCTCTCCTCTCTTCTCCGATTTGGCTGCTGAAACAACCCGTCAAAAGGGCTGGCTGACTGACTGACTGACAGCTTGTTAAGAAAAGAGTTGGGATCCGAATCCATGATCCATCTGGCGATCCGGCGATCTGCCCACACGAACGAAATGGAGACACCCAAAAGGCAAGACACACCGATGATGATGACGATGATCAACCGAACGAACCCAAACCCTTTTTTTCACTTCTTGTCTACTCTGCTATGCTCCCACCCCTTCCCCCAATTTTGGCCCCACCCACACACGCAGACTACACTGGGAAAAAGTCTGAAAGTTCCTGAATTTAACTTTCTAGCTTAACATGTAAGAAAAGCTACAAATTGAGGTGTTTTTATATGTTTTAGTTTGTCAAGAAAAAATATTTAACATTGGAATTATTTCTTATGATGATAATAATACATCATATTTTCTCTGAGCTTTTCAGTGCCACAAAAATATAATATTTAACTTGAAAAAGCTTATAATTCATAAAGTTATTTAAATATTAGAAGAAACCTAATGATATTTAAAATATATGCAATATATAAAAGGTACTCCCTTATTTTCTTTCCCTGCGAAGACACATTTCAGTTAAAAAGACTTTAACATTTATTTGTCGCTTCAGCGGACACAGAAATTGGATGGATTCGATGTCTGGGGTCTGTGGGGGTTAATCTAAGGAAAGTTTCGCTTCAGTAAACCGGCAACGATGTTGCATTTTAACAAGCCAAAGCCAGAGCCAGAGCCATTTCCCATTTTCCAAAATCGAAACTGTGAGGGGGCCACACACATGGATCGTTAACGGTGCAGCAACAAGCAGAGCTATAAAGGGGGTATTACCTGAGATCCCCCGACAAACAAAAAACCTTGTAACTGGCTTACAGATTTTGATCTTGATCGGCTTATCGCCGTCGATCGTTTTGCATTCGAAATTAGATGCAGCGGGTTAAGAGTCGGAATGTGTGCATCTACATCTGCATATCCATCCGCGGCGACCGCCTGCGAAACGTTTTACACTCAATAAAGGCGTCAAGAGCGCCATAATAATTATCACAGACACAGGCCAACATTCCCATTCTCATTCTCAGTCTCCTTGTTTTTGGTTTTTTTTCGCCTTGGCGACTATTAAAAGCCAACAAAAACACAGAGCGAGACGTTGGGTGAAATGTGAGTGGAAAATGCAGCCCATAAAATACTCGGCGCTGCAAGCAGCAAGCTGTGTATGGTAAATAAAACAAAAAAGGTCTAAATAAAATATGATAGGGTAAGGAAAAATGTTTAGGGAGTGGCTAAATAGCTTCGAAAACTAGGGCTAAGAATTTTGTTTGAAATTAATTGGGGATTCTTGGAAAGCAACTGTCTTTTTAAAAATAATTTACCCAGTGAATATATATTAAATTAATAAAAACCTATTAAGATAATGATCAATAACTAAGATAATCTGTTTTAAGCTCTTAAAATAATTCCCAACATTAAAGATAGATTTATTTAAATACATTTTCTGCTTAAAGAAAAAACCTACACCCCAAGGTAGCCACTCTTCCAAGGGAACATCTGAGAAATGTTGGGCAGCAGGTGCAACAGGCAGCTGAAAGTGTTGATTGGCATCTTCGACTGGGGCCTGTAATTAGGCGGCCAATGCCCCAAACTCTCTACCCCATTGGAAAAACACTTTCTTGGCTTTTGGCAAAGGCAAAGTTGATTACCATTTCCATTTGCATTTCGCATTTGCTATTTATTTTGGCGTGTTTTGCAATGAATGAACATTTTTCCGACACACATGCAAATGAGCGGAGTTGGAGGGGAGGTGGGAATGCCATGCAGTTGGCCCGAAGAACTCACAACTTCTTGACAACTGGAAGACGTGCAAACGTGCAACAATAATTGGCACGCGGCCAGATAATCCAAGTCCATTGATGAAAAGCAGCAGCTACCAGATATATACGCAGATATATACGCCAGATGAAGATACAGCTTAACCCAGCAGCGCGCGCGCCTGCGATTTAAATTTAGCCACTTGAATTTCCGTCCTCTCCTTTATATTTTTTTTACGAGCCAGAAGACGCCGAACGAACGAACGAAAATGTTTTACAAAATAGAAATAAGAGCATAAAATATTTTGTCGACTTCCGCTCGTAATCACCAATTAGTAATGCCACACTGACAAATATGCCAAACTGAAGGCGAACTCGAAACTTTGGCCCGGCTGGATGATTGGATAAAATCCAAGAGAGAGAGAGAGAGAATCCCGAATACCAAATACAAAATCCCACCGAGAGGGTATGGGATGATATATTATTTGTAATAAATTGCGCTGCCCAGAAGAAGACGACGACGACGATGGCGATGGCATCCTGCAAATGGCCCCAAAAGTTGGGTCACACTTTCATCATTAGTCAGCCGACTACGGCCACTAAATTCAAATGAAATAAAATGAAATGAAATGCCTGGCATCTACACACAGCTGTAGCTGTAGATACAGATACACACACACATACAGCAGACACTTTGCGCATTGTCAAATCTACCAAATCGAAGTGTATCCAATGGAACGCCAATTCCCCGGGGAGCAATTCACGCTTCGCCCGTAAAAATGTATCTGTGTCCGCGTACACTTGTATCTGGAGCTGCCTGCCTGCCTGCTTTTGTTGTATCTTTTGCAGCGCAAAATGAAACCAAAAGGAATTAAATAAAAATAGCAAAATGGCCAAAAAAGAGCGTTTATGCGTTTAGCAAGGAAAATTCACAAGGAAGTGGGTGAAATCTTAAGCTTTAAGGCACATATTCGAATAACTTCATACAAATATAAATAATTTCTTTTAAAAATATGAAAGATCTGAATATTTTCATGTATTTTAATTGAAAATAATATTTTAAGTTGTAATTCTTGTCATAAAAAAGGCTTTCTTTTATCTAATTAAATTTAATATTATAAGCAATATTTTCTTTGCATTCCTTCCAAGTGAAACTTAATAACAAACGCATAAACGTTGTGAAAATTCGGTGAAAACTTTTGGCATTTGGTTCGGGTTTGCCTTTACATTTTCGCTCCATTTGGCTGCCTCTTTCGGGTTTCGCACTTCAATTGCTCCGCCCAGTCATCTACACATTCGCATTTACAAAAGCTGACCAATCAATCGATGTGTTTTTTGGTCCCCTCCCCCTACCAGCCCCTACCAGCCCCCTCCCGCCTCCCCAAGGTTTTCCCTTTGGTTTTCCTTGGCTTGCCGTTCTCCTCCGTTCCGCGCGGGGCTTCGTTCGGTTTCTTTAGAAAGATCAAAGCGAAAAACGCCTGGGAAATGAGCTCAAGTGTTTTGGCTCTTCTTTGATTTCTCGAGTGGGTGTGGGTGAGGGTGTGTTGTGTGCTGTGTGTGTGGAAAAACCAAAGAACCTAGAATTGGCCATTGGATTTTAATGCGTCGCGTTCTAGTTTCACTTTCACTCTTCTTACCGAATTAACAGCGGGGATTGTCTAATCGCATTGATTGATGTCTTCACCGGAAACTGCACGCAAAAACCCAGTTATCCCGCCCTCCTCTCTCAAGTGCTCTCTGTGTGCTCTGCGGGTTGTTTGTTGCGGGCTTTCGCGATATAAATTAATGAAAAGCGTTTAAGACATACACATGCGAGTATCCACGTGTGATTTGGGGGCGGAAAGTTGCCGAAAAGTTCGATCCACTCGGAGACTCGGTGGAAAGTGTGCGGTTGGGATAATCTTCCTCTTAACCGCAGAAGGAGAAACAGACGGAAAACAGGGGCAATTCGGTTTTCGGCAACAAGAAACACTCAATGGAAATTAAAGCAATTTCCTGTGGCAATTTCAAGATGCTAAATTAAAATACAAACGAGACAGCAGAGCTGCTGCTGCCAGGGCAATCCAACAGATACAGATACAGCTACAGCTGCAGATACACGACACACAAGTATGCTAAGACCGCCATTCATAGATATTTAATTAGCAGAGTGCCTAACGTTAGAGCGAGACGGTTGGCAGCGAGTAATGTGCAAGCGAGACAAGCGGCTTGTAAATTGGCAATAATCTCAAACCGAATCTGTGCACTCCAAGAAAATATACGTCCATAGTTAGATTTAAATATTAATATGCCGAAATGTGGTCAAAGTAAGTTTTTCTTAGCCATTATCTAGAACCCCTCGGGAATTATAGGCACCATGGTTTGCTTTGTGTCCTTGAAACCTTGCCTACTTTCTGGCCAAAAATGTGGGTTTAATTCAGGCAATACTCTGGCACTGATTGAAGACTTTAAATGTACAATTTGTCAGCACTGTTGAAATGTATGCCGGTAAAGGCTGGGCAAAGAAACTTCCTATCTCGCTGGTTTAATTAAAAATTAAGCGTTAAGAACCCAAGCAAGGCCTATATAAATTTACAAAAATAATAATAAATATTTCCAACTCAAGATTGCTATTATATAATATTTTTTACCCATTTTTCGCAGTACATCCCCGAACCTCGAACAGAAACCAAACACACAGTGTCATCCGCAAAACCGAAAAACGTCAAGAGACGGCAGCGACAACAAAGTAAATGAAGATGAGCACTTCCTGCAACAAAAGCGACAACAAAAACGGGGGAAAAGCCGAAGGGAGTGAGGGGCGGGATGGAAAGCTGAGGAAAACGGCGGAGTTCGGGGCGGCAGCAGCACACACGAAACATTTTTAATCGAGTGCAACGCCATGAATGAGCAGAAGTTGGTTCGGCAACAGAATCTGAATCTGAATCAGAAGTAGCTGCCTGCTGCTGCTGCTGCTGCTGCGGAGGCTTCTCCCATTTGTTTGTTCAAGCACTGTGTATCTCACAGATGCAGATGCACAGATACAGATGCAGATACGGCGGCAGATACAGATACGACAGCGACAGGGACAGCGCTAGTGATGGTGCATTCGCGGTTTTTGTATCTTTTATACGAATGAGTTAAATGCTATGCTCGAGTTGAGTGAGTGATGCATCCCAGGGCGCATCCGTAAGATAAACAGGCGCAGCACGCAACGTTTAACTTTTCATTTGCAGCCCCGGCATTTGTATCCGTATCTCAACATTTGTATCTGCATCCCACATCCCACATCCCCCGCCACAGGCAAAGGTCACGGGCATGCTCCGTTGCATTTCCGAGTGGTGCCCCGCGCCGCGCCGCGCTTAAATTGAAACAAATCATTAAAAATATTTAAGCAAGGAATGCGGCAAGGCGGTGGTGGTGGCAGCTAAATATGGGTGAAATAATAAATAAACTGAATAATCTCTGCAATTCCACAAATATTTGGGTTATTATTTGAGAGTACTTAAGCTCACAAAAATGTGTAAATAACTTTGAAGAGATTTACAGACTTGAATTTATTTCAACTTGCAAGTTTAGCGGCGAAAAGAAGTCACGGAAATTTGAAATTAGTTCGAAGGGAAGAGACCAGAGACAAGAGACACTAAAAAATACTTGACGAACTCACAAAGTCATTATTGAAAGTTGTCCAATAATGAAGCAAATATTTGCACACCCAATAACTCGGCGGAGTTACGAAAATATATAAAAGTCGAACGAACACAACTTCAGTTCAGTTTCCCGAGCAAAGAGAAACTTTTGTATCTGTTCAATTTAAATTCGGAATAAGCCAACTAGAGAGGGAGAGAGAGCCAAGGAGAAATGGCTGTGAATCAAGTCGGGAAAACCCTCAAATTTCCAAATGATTTAACTTGCCAGACACTTCAATCGGCTCAGACTCTCTTAAAAAGTGCTGAAAGTGAAGCTACTTCAAATGAATGTGCGTGATGTGGACCCCGTCTCCGACTCCGACGTCGCCCAACTACTTATCCCATCAAAAGCGATTCAGATAGAAAATGAGACAGTCAGACAGACAGAAGACGCTGCTGCGGCTTTATCTCAAACAAACAAAACGAAAAGTCGTTGGGAAATGAGAAGAAAGAAGCTTTGCCTTGGAGATTTCTTCGCTCTTCGCTTATTCGGCCGGAATACGTATCAATTTGGGCATTAAGCCCATACGCAATTGAAGCCAATTGAAGCTAATCATTCGCTATTTAAATACGGGGACAACAAAGCACTGAACCCAAGCTCTCGAGACACCGTCCCATTCCCGTCCAACTGCAATAGATACAGATACATGTGGATCTAAATTAGAGCACCAATCTGATCAGGAAAATACATAGAGAAATTTCTCGCCTCATAAATAAACATATATAAATATGGATAAAGTAATTGTTCATCATTTTACTTTTCTAATAAATATCTTAATCTTTTATATTTTTATAAAAAAATGTGCTATAGTTAAATTTTAAAATAAA
Organism: Drosophila tani; assembly: GCA_008042535.1. Taxonomy (NCBI): domain Eukaryota; kingdom Metazoa; phylum Arthropoda; class Insecta; order Diptera; family Drosophilidae; genus Drosophila; species Drosophila tani. The sequence continues at coordinate 18,925 of VNJO01012104.1, read as the reverse complement.
ACTATATTTTTCTCTGTGCAATTGGGAGAGTGGACCTCGTAATAGGGGTTATGAAGTGGAAATGACTTTATTACCGCCGTCGAAAACCACAACAATACATTCCACAGCATGCGGAAGTCATGAAAGTGATCTCTCTCTCCTCTTTATAAGGGCGAAAGTTATTGGGGGAAATATGCAATTATATAATAGCAGGCAGCCACTTAAATACAAAGTAGATTCTAAACTTAACTTGGTTTAGGGTTCAATGTTGGCTGCCTTAATCTTACCATTAATTTACATACACATTTACCCTTGGATCAATACTCACAATATTCTGCCAACATTTTGCCTCGCCATGAAAATTCCACTTTGCTCACATATCTTGGAGCTGCATTTATTGCAGCTAAGGCATTTTCCTGCCAGCATTTTCCAGCCCGCTGCTACCCCTGGAAAGCTCGAAACCTCGAAAGTTTTCGCCCGGCATTATGAAATATTGTGTGTAGCGGGTAAATCTCATCGCCAGGCAAATGCATTCTGCCATGGATGCATCCATGGGCATTTTCCATGGGTGGGGTGGTGTGGCGATGCTATATAGCTGCTACAGTTGGCTGCTGTTGCCAAATTGAGACTCTCGCATTGGCACGCGTCTGCATTGCATTTGACCTCGTTTTTGCCTAAGCTATGGGTGCCATAAAGCCCCCTCTCAACCCGCCTCTGGCCGTCGCTTGGAATTTCTGGCAAGCAAACAAGCAGCAAGTTGACGGAAGGGGAATGGACGGACGGGGTATGCCCGGCATTAAATTATATTTTATGCGCAAATTATTTAAGTTGAGCACAAGTTGGGCAAAATAGGAATATTAAGCTGGCTTGCCAGCTCATATATATATATCTGTATATATTTAGGAAATATATTTTATAAATGGGTAAGGGTATTTTTGAAGACCATAAGCCACAGCTTACGGGAAAGGTCACTGGCTCGAGTTATTCCGTAATATTAGTCCCCTTTTACTTGGTTAAAAATATTATTATTTTAAGAATATTAAACTCAATAGTTTAGCTTAATTTTCTGTCCAATAACTCCTAGTTCCTAGTCAACATTTTCACTGTTAATAATATGTATCCAGTATATGTATCCAGCGGGTACTGTATATAGTATATTAGCTAGCTTTTTCCATTTTTTTAGGGAACCTCATTATTTGAGTGGAACAAATGATGGGAGTTGCAGTTTCTGGCGTGCTCTCTTTTTTTCCTGCTTTTTTGGCTGATGGCCATGGCAAACAAAGCCATTAACTGGGCGGAAAGAGGGGGAGGGTTGGGCTTGACTCTTTAGCTTTTGATTTCGCCCCGTCGGAAAATGCATTGATGCGTTGCATTTTCTATTCCTTCCTTTTCTCGTCTCCTTTTTTTTTTTGGGTAATTTCTGCGACTTTTTTCTCATTGTTTTTGGGCTGGATTTTTTTTGTTTTCATGCGAAAAGTTTTCAATTGCTCTGGCGTCACTTTTTGATTGCTTTGATGTGTTTTTCTCGCACATTTCCCCAGCCTCAATTCATGACAAAAGTTTTTCGGCGCAGCGACAGAGAAAGAGAGGGCTACACAGGGTGAGAGAGAGAGAGAGAGTGCTAAGCAAAGTTTGCCGTGGAAGGAGCCTGAATCCTGCGGACAGACAAAAGCCGAGAACTTTCGCTTTGATTTTCAAATATCTTTTCCCCACTCACACACACACACATAGTGCATTTCCTCTATTTTCCCTGATTTTTTATTTTTTTTTTGCATTTGCGGCGCCTTATTTGGCTGTGTTATCCTTGGCCTGACAGAAAAATGAAAGTTTAATGCGTTTGCCAAATACAATTTTCACAATTTTTCCACACGCACACAACACGAAATTTTTTTTCTTAGTTGAATTTAGTTTGGAAATTGAGTTTTCCCATTCGCGCGCTTCCTCTATCTCTTTCTATATAAATATATATCCTTAAAGCATATATATGTATATTGTTGGCCGGAAAATGTGTGCGTCTGTGCGGAAATTGCATTTTTTTCACCCCTTTACTTATTCTTGTATTTTTTTTTAGCCCATTATTCAAAGGCGAAAAAGGGTTTACAGGAAAAAATAAGAGGGGTTTGGTGCAAGTTTAAATGGTTTAAAGTGCTTATAATGCAAATATTGAGCGAGAAAAGTGGAGGCAGAGAGTCAAAAGTTAAGCGAGCAGGGCGTTGGGGCAATATAAAAGTTTAAATCGCAAAGGGTTTTGCACCAAGAGAATCTTTTCTGGTAATAAAAAGCATTTGAAGCTGTCTTCTTGACCCAAATTGATTTATTTGCAGTTTATTACTTATATTACTTTCTTATTTATGTAAGAAAATACCTCAGACAGCTTTTTAATCATTGGAAGAATTTATAAGACTTTTATAATCATGTTAGATAAATCCCATTAATTCCAGGAATCCCTTCACATATATCTAGTATAATTTACTAATTATAAATTCGTACAAGTACGTATATCTAACGTTTTTAATTATTCAACTCATTGTTTACTTTATCTTTTATCAATATTTTTGTTTACTCAGTCCCGGCCGGGGCTTGTTCATTATTTCTTTTGTTTACCCCTATTTGATTGCCATTTTCGACATAATCCCCGCTCGATTTGCATAGACGCTCAATCAATTTTAATCAATCTGCCCTGTGGGGGCATTCACCATCGCTCCAACCCCCGTTTAATTCTCAGCTAATTTCTTAATTCATTTCTCTCGGAACCCACCCCGATCCCACGCCGATATTGGCCAATACAAATTACGATTTCATTTAGTTTTTAATTGAAAATTGTTCATAGCACGAAACATAGAGAATAAGAAGGAACCGGAACCACAATCCCCCACCCATGCCCCCAGGAAAAAGAGGAAAACCCCCACGTGGCTATTACGGGGAAAACAAAGCAAACACAACAAGGGAGTACATTTTAATCTACAAATTGAATTTCCCTACATGGGGAAAAAAGGAGCACAAGAAGGAGCGTCCCAGATGAGTGTCACGACTATTAGATGTTCTGGAAAATTATGTAACCATATCTTCTCCAGTATTTGAAATGATGGGACCTATTTAATTCAATTTCTAATTATATTATTAATAGATTCCCAGATCTATGTAAAATCAAACAAACTATAAAGCTAAATCAGGTTTATATACCATTTATTTTGTCACAATTTCCACAAATTCAATATACCCTCTAGCCTTGTGGAAATGCCAAGCAAAGAGGACGAATGGAAAGTCCTTTTAATTGCCAGCCCAGCCGACTTGTTTACATTTTGCGGACGGACCGTACCGAACCGGACCGAAGCGGGATGATTCAAAAACCCTTGGGCCACGAATTTGTTGCCTGTCAAATAAAACAAGACGCATCAAATTATTTCAAATTTATCGCGACAAAGGTGTCCTGTGTGGCATATATCCTGCCTGGCCCGGCGCCCCGGCAGCAGCTGGTCGCGATGCCAACCCAATGCCGGAACAACCCCCGAAGGCGCAAAGCCAAACAAAAACTATTGAAATGTTGTCACAGCCCATCCGCATCCGTATCTGTATCGTATCTGTGTGCCTGTATCTGTATCTGTATCTGTGCGGCCCGTGTATCTTTGCATCTACGTTTTTGAGCCTCAGGTAGAGGTGGTGGTGGTGGTGATGATGGTGGGGGCACACAGTATTTAGCCACAGATTCGTACCGCAAAATGACAGGCCACGACAATTAATGGCCAGCCGAAAAAAAAAATCCAAACCAAAAGAACAGCTCTCTCAAACCGTAAATGTATCTAACACACAAAATGATATTTTGACACGCAGTCGAGTAAAACTTGCAATTAACTGACCCGAAAGGAACACAGAGACACAAAAAAGAAAAAAAAAAAAGAAAAAAACGAGGAAAAACCGAAAGAAAAAGAGCAATAGATACGGATTGTGTATCTTTTGGCTTTTGTGCAATTGTGGGTTAATGGCACTTTAAACTGCGCTCCGAAAACCGCACAGGAAGTGGACGAGAGTATCTCGTGGATACGTTCTCAGTCTCTGATTCATATTTGGCACGCAATAATGCAATCTACGAAGCGAAGGCGAACCAGAACCAGAACGAAACCGAGAACGACAACTACCAGATTACAGATACAATTTGGAGATCTTCACATCCCAACAGATACACTTTTGGGGAGCACCTTTAAAAAGTGAGAAGTCTTCCAGAGTTTATTTGGTATTTGGGAATATTTTAATGATTTTTTTGTAAGTTTTTCTTTAAACAAAACAATTATTGTTTGTTAAAAATATTAATTTAATTATTTTTTGCTTTATTAATAAAGAGATCATAGGAATTATAATTACAATTCCATTTTAAACGTGTTTTATTAATCGATGATATCAAAACTGTAATTTAAGCTTAACAACAGATATTTTCGCGCCATAATGCAACCTGCAGGACAAAAGAGAACGAGAAATAAGAGATAAAATCTGCAAGAGATCTCACGGATACCATTCACAGGCACCTTGAAAAGGAGTTTGCATTTTTTGTTTCCCTCCAGATTTTTATTTGCAATCTTTTTGGTTTTGTATCCAGTCTGAGTTGAGACACTGGGCGTGGCCTTATAAATCATACCGAATGGTGCAGAAATTAACGAAACTCGGAGAGCTTAAAATGCAATTTAGTCGATGCAATTAAGGGGGACGACCATGACTCAGACAAAGGCTATAACCCTGTTTTTCCCTTTCCCGCAAAACACGCCTCCAAGAGAAAGAGAAATAGGGAAGAAGGGGAAAGAAACGGGACGGAGGGCCAACGCCAAAAGAATACAAAAGCGTCGACTGATTTTTATCAACTAACCAAGCGTAACGCAGACAAACACTTCCTAAATCACTTGAGTGCTCCGCTCGCTCCGTTCCTTGGTCTTGGTCTTGTCTATTTTATTTTATTTCGGAACAACCCCCAGAAGGCAGCGCTTCCTGTGCCACATAAAACATAAATTATTTAATTTTTTTTCTGCTGCTCTTCTGCTGCTGCTGCTCCCTCCTTGGGAGCTTGGCATTTTTTGGGGGCTGCCTTTGGCCGCCGCGCTTATCGGAATTTCCGATGGCGACGGTGGCGGCGCTTAGAATTCGAAAATTATGAAACACTTTGGTTCGGCTCCCGCACCCTGAGCCCTGAGCCCTGAGCCTTTATGTATGTATATATAAAAAGCCATCTCTTTTGCCCTGCTACCAGCTATCATTTACTTCATTAATTTCTTTATATTTATTTGGCTTTTGTGTTGGCTTTTTTTGCTCGAGTTTCTGCACTCGAATTTCATTCGGGTATCGAGTATCCTGGTAAGTATCCTAGCTGCGGGTGCGATAACAACTGAAATCGGGGTTTCTAATCAATGGATCTCTGGCACAAAAGGTTTCGGTAAGCCGATCCCCAGGGGGATCCTTAAAATGTATTAACCAAATTGGCCATTAATTCGGAAATTTAACTTTAACAGAACTACGAAAGTTCCAGAAATGGAACTAGAGATGGTTACTACTTCAATATATCTATTGCTATTAAGTCTTTATAAACCACTACGCTTCTTGGATTGATTTTGAAATATTTAATGGTTTTTCCTTCAGCCCAGCTTCGTTTCTGGTTGCATTTTTATTTTTTCGGCAAGATTTTCCTCATCTAAGACGTCTTCCCTCCACACAATTCAATCAAACTTTGGCGCGAAGGCCAAACTTTATGACACCCCTAACTTTTTGGGCGGGAAATGTAAAAAAAAATGGAGAAAAACCCGCGGCGGCATATGAAGAAGGCTAAAAGGGAGAAGAAGTCAAGCGTTTTGCATGGGAAATGGGAAATGTGAAATGGGCGAAAAGTCAGGAGCCGCGAACGAGAAGGAGAGTAGGTGGCAGCGACAGGAATAATAAATATTCAGTTTAAGTAAATGGGCTTTTATCGCGCATCTCTGGGGTGCCATAATTTGCCATTTTTGCCAGCCTGTCTGCGTTCTATTTTCTTTCCTCCTTTGCTCCTTACACTTTTCCTACGGTTTTTCTTTTTTTTCTCCTCTTTTTTTTTGTATTTGAGGGGCAAAAGGGAGCAGCGCCAACTGCCTGTAATTGATTCAACAAAACGACGACGCAAAGGTGCAAAAGGGAAACAAAGAACGAAAACTTGGCGACGAGGCAACAACAATTATACGCATAATATATTTTCAGCCATAAATATGCAATGTATATATACCTACGTATACATATATATCAACAAACACGCGTGTACGTTGGAAAATAAAAATTATCAAAACCAAAGTCACGCTCAGAGCGGCAAAAAAAAAAAGCAAGAAAAAACATTGCCCATAAAATGTGAAAAATTTGCCCGGGCATCTTTTGTTTCAGCTTCTTGGCTTTAGGTGGGGAAAAGGGCAGGCAAATCACTTCAGCGAAGGAGCAGCAACAATTTAGCTCATTTATTTTTATACATTTTAAGAAACAATAAACCAACGGCCCATAAAACACAAGCCACCAAATGAAAATGATTTAAGGCGCACGAGAATTATTTCCTCGAAAAAGTTCAACAAAATAATTGCAACGTTTTGTTGGATTTTGCGTTATTTTTTTCTTCCCTCTGTGATTTATATTACCAATTGGATTTTCTGGGGGTATTTTTATGTACAAGTTTAAATAATTTGTTACTTTATTTCTGAACTAAACAAAACAGTTTTGAATAACTATATGTCAGTTATTCGATCATTGCCGATTATACCAGTGTTGTACAACTATCTTTCGTTATTTTACGACGAAGCCAGTGTTGCACAACTATCTAGAAAGCAAAGTGAGGAACTTGGCGCTTTAGCTCTTAGCTCTTAGCTCTTAGCTGTTTTATGTTTGCTGTCGCTTTAGCTATCGGGTAATGGAATTGAATTAAGCCTGCTTTGCCATCCAATTAGTTGGCACGGTTTAAGAAAAGCGCCGAGCGGACAGGGAATTTGTCGAGCAGCCCAACTAAGAACTGGCATTAGCGCGAAGTTTGGCAACCCAGCAGCCAGCCAGCTCCGGGAAACTTTTCCGGAGAAAAATTCAGTGCATCGCTGTCATTTAATGAGTTTTTCTTTTTTTTTCTTTCTTTTTTTTCTGCGCATTATATTGTGCGGCAAAAGCATTTTCCTGTCAGGCCAAAAGCGAACGCTTTAAATCCGTACAAGGACAAGCGGGTATTCCTACGGTCCTTGCCTACTATATATGTATAAATAATATATATTCTTATTTTATTTGGCTGCTGTTGTTGCTCTAGATTTTCGCGACAGGATGCTGAGCGCTGAATGTTGAAATTTAATTATGCCGCCTGCATTTCGCGTCGTTTTATTTTTAATGCTTACTTTTTAGCCTGCAAACGTCTTGAGAGGAGAGATGCTGCACACGCGTGTGGCAGCCACAGCCACTTGACTTCTGGAGTGGCACTTTTCCCCCAGCTTTTCCCCCATGACTCGGCCCCTGTAGCCGTAGAGATGCTTAAATGCTAAACACCGCCGCCTCCTGGTAAATTAGCTCTCTCTCCTTGCTGATGCTCCTGCCAGTCCCTGCCACTCCCACGGCCCTTGGCCTCAACAGGTTCCAACAACGAGTCTCGGCTTATCGAATTTCAATTTCAAAACTTTCAATTGCACTTCACAGCTCGAGATGATATTATTAGTCCGATTTGATTACATTTTGATTTGATTTCGATTTTGTTTAATTGGTATTTTGGGGGCCGAAGCCGATGCCTCAGCTAAGGCCAAAGCAATTTCGGTTTGCCTTCTCTGGAGATAGAGAGATTTACGATTTACGATTGCGCACCCTTTTCAACTCTGCATTGCTTTCTTTCCATCGTTCTCTCAACACGCTCCAATTCATTTGGAAGCGATTTGTGGGGATTTATGGTTTGTTTGTCTCATTGGCAACTTGCTGCATAAATTTCCAATAATTATGGAAAATAAATCTAGCTGCGAGTCGCTTCTCAACTAGAACAACGCGAAATCAGTCAAGTATTTTCCCTATTTCCTTATTATTCCTTTTTTTCAATCTTTCGAGAAAAAGTAAGGTCCGCGAGAGGTGTGAAAACGGTTAAAGGAGAGTTTAGAGATGGGTTTCCACATTTCGGGGCAGGGAGCAGCAGCACTCTTCCTCGTCGAGTGTTTGGAAAATAAACGATGTTGTCTATGACAAGGCATGACGGTAATGACCAAACGCTGGCCGGACCAGAGATTCCCCATCTTGCAACCTGGAACCATCTCCATCTCCATCTCGCATCCAATCCATCGCTGCTCCTTCTTGGCCAGCCCTCATCTTCTGGTTTTTTAGCAGCGTCATTGTTGCCAAGCTCCTTCTCGGCAGCTTTGTTTTTGATTTACTTATACAAAAACCACTGAGACAAATTCAGCAAAAAAATACTCGCAAAGTCTCTCAATAAAGTGGAGGAAGTATATATTTAATTTAAATTTAAAATGTAACCAAATTATTGGCTTACAAAATAATTAAAGAGGTAAAGGTGAGTCCTAAACTCAAGTCTCTTAAACTCTGACATGATTTTTTTTTATTTTTACCTAATAAATTCATTTCAAATAACCTTAGGGAAGATATATGGCTGAAATTAAGCTTTTCCTTTATTTTATAGATGCTATTCCAAATTTTTCTTAAAACCATGAAACTATTTTCTAGAGATTACATAATCCTAGTAACAAGTTTACTGCTCATTTTCCTATTTTTGCAACCCCAATTTTCTTACACTGCATTTTTCACATATTTTTGCAGGCATATTTATTTTTGTTTTTGGAATTTTTCAATTCAAGGTTTTGCCCGGTGTGTGTGCTTCACACCTTTTGGCTGGCGGCAAAAAAAAATGTAGAGAGCTAGCAAAAACCTCTCTTTACCCCTCGCTCCACGCCCCTATTTCTCTGTGTTTTTCTCCGTGTTTCCTCCTAGCTCTTGCCTGGGTTTTTGTTTTGTGCATCATCATGGTCCCAGAGTTTCTGGGTTCCCGGGTCTTTGAGTTCCCTGAGTTTCTGGAGAGGCTGCTGACTGCCTCCGCCTCGGCCTCTGCCTGCCTGCTATCAATGGCAAAACCTTTTTGGATTGTTATTTTTGCTGTCTGCACTTGTGAGGCTGACTGGCATCATAAATCATCTCAAGTGGCTGCCGCCGCCGCTGCCGCTGCCGTCGCTTACCGCGGCTACCCGCTTCTGGCCCCTTCACTTGGCCAAAATCCTGCTGCTATTTCGGCTTTTGTATTTATAACTACAGCAATTTGCAAGTGCAGCTTGCGGCTACACGACCATACACTCATCACGCGGACTGTCAGTCGTCAGCAGCGAGAACTTTTGACATTTTTGTTGCACTAATTTGCCCACTTGAGCGGATTACTGTTGCCAACTGACGGATAAAGATATATATCATGTCTCAGATGCATTTCTTGGGCTTTAAACTGGACAAAGGTCTCTCTAAATAATATGTACTTTATTTCTTTATATAAATTGTAGCACTTGGTACAGATATTTTTTATAATAAATAATAATAACTTGCTACATGTGTTCAGTACGAGATACAATTTCCCATACCATCTCGCCTAATCTGTGAGGTACCTGTCCGCGAGATACTCGCTTACTGCAGCCATGAGATACATTTCTATGCCGCTTTTTCGTGGCGTTAAACTGACAACAGCTGTGCGGCGGCACAGCACTTGCGAAATACACAAACGTCGACGAAGAGGAAGGAGCAGGTAGAGATGTAGGAGATACAGGAGAGGGAAAAGAAAAGAGAACAGTCCGTCAGTCAACATTGCGTCCCTTTGATTTTTCTGCACTTTTCGAGCAGGTTTTAAGCCGCTTTTATTGCCCCAGAAAATCGGCAACAGCGCGATAAAACAGCTGCTGGAATTTCTATGGATCAGCTCGGATCGTATCGGTGTATCTTTCACTCGAGAAACCTGAGAACAACTCGATTGAAATAGATATTTCAAATTGGGAGATTTCTCTCGGAAATTTATTGAAATATCTCTTTTGATAAATACTTTTATTTCGATTGAAATATTGTAAGAAATATCTAGATACAGACATTCTTTTTCACATACTTTAAACTGCTTAGTTTGTGGAATAAACAAAAAGACCTTACTTGAGTAAGAACATACCAAAAATCAAACATGACACTATTGGTGATTGAAATATCTCAGCTCAGTTAAAATAAACATTTCAAACAGTAATGCATTTTACGCAAGAAAATAATGTTGTTCAAGTGAAGAAATCTGTCAGTTTAACCTAAAATATTGCTAATGGAAATAATGGCAATATTTTCCATTGTTTATTTTTAAGAAAACTAAAGATAAACTCAAAGAATGAATACAAGGATAATTTTCTTTAAAGGCAGAAGAGAACCAGCTAATCATAAAAAAAAATCGCATCGCAATCGACGAAACTCTTCTCAATTGCACAATTTATGATCCCCATAAAGATCCCATTCAATTAAGCATTAATTTCACAAAACTCCTCTCTTGCTGGCTGATTGAATCGAACGCTTTTCGGACTCTTTCAACAATTTGCTTAATTGCGAATCGCCACGAATCACTTCACATTGTCCCGGCAGTTTTGCGGACTTGAACAAAAACTCGAAAAAAATTGAAATAAAAAGCTGAGAAAGGGGAAGAATTATTCTTGGTTATGCCCGAGTATATATGCCTATAAATCCATCCGCCTGCGGAGCAGCCCGTTGATTGCCGTCGGCATTGATTTATGGGCCCCCGAGAAGATACAGAAAAAGATACATTTTGACAACACATGGCGAGTCATGAGGAGAGTCATAGAAGACGACGGCGACGGCGAAGCGGAGCAATAACCATTTGCGTTTGTTCATTAAACAAATGTGCAAAAAACCGAAAATGAAATTGTAAAGCGACGGAAAATAAACAAAAACCGGCACATAATTGGGCAACAAAAATAAAAAGAGAGAAACATTAAACACCCAGCACACACAAAAACTAATGAAAATAAATTATTAACTATGTTTGGCATTATGGCTAATGTATTTCGGGTTTTCCCCTCCCCAAAAAAAAAATAAAGTATGGCTTTTTTCACACACAAAATATGTCAAAACCGTTTGAAGTTGACGCGCTGAATTTATTAATGCCACTGCAAATATTTATTTAAAGTGAGTTATTGGTTAAATGTTCAGCTAATTCATTGTTATTTATTGTTATGACAGTTCTCATTTACACTTCTGACTTTGCTATTGATAGTTTGGCAGCTAGACTTGCCAATTGCATTTAATAAAATGGATTTGTTAAGGGATTTGTGATTAAATGTTTATGGAACATAAATAAGTTTAGAACTTATTTAAATTGTAAGTTGTTCTTGGCAGAAGTTCAGATATTTATTGTCTTATTCAACAAAAATAATTACAGTCTTTTTGGAACTTTATATTAAGTCTTTTGAAACATCTTTAATATTATCATGGTATTCTTTAGATTTACCCCTAAGGCAAGCTTTAATTATTCTATTTGTATATATATTCTATTTTATATAACTCTGAATTTAAAACTAGTATTACTTCGCTGCTTAGCTATTTAATTTTCCCTTTATAAGGATAATTGTTTTTCTAAACAAATAAATCAACTTTTCTTCCTTTTATTGTGTGAAACATTTAATATTAGCCTCTGTGGGTTTATTTATTATTATTTAAAGCATTTTTTTGTCCCTACAAATCTGTTTTAAAATGCTAAAATGATCCCAGAAAAAATGCAAACAGAAAACATGAGTTTTTCCTGCAGAATTTTCTGTGTCTGACTTTTTTTCTCTGTTAAATTGGAAATCAATGTGCAAAAGGATTTGTAATTATGTTTGCCATTTTTTCTGTACCAATTTTTATTATTTATTTAATTCATTTTATTCTTCATTTCGCAATTTTTAAGCGAAATGTAAAGCGTAACGCGTTTTCACCAAGTTGTTGTTGTTTTTATGCTATTTTCTTTGCAATGGCAAATGTTTTTCGTTTACTATTCTTTTTCTTTGGATTTTTTTTGGGTTTTGTGACCTACATTTTGTTGTTGTTCCTTCCTCCTTTGGCAAAATTGCAGTTCGTGGTTGTTGTTTCTGCGCGCTGCTGCTTCCTGCTGCTGCTGCTGCTGCTGTTGTTGCTTGGGTTTTTATCCAAAAATTCGTTAGTTATTCTTTTATTAATCCAAAAACACAGTTGTAATCCGTTTCTTTTGCATTTGTTTTGGTACCATTTGCATTTACCGTTTTTTCGTTTTACTTTTCGTTACGTTGCGTTTCTCTCTGGCACTTTGAGCACTTGAAAAAAATTGCGACACAAAAAAGGAATTTATAATAAATACGAATACGAATGAATATGCGAAAACAAACCGAAAAGGGAATACGGGACGAGGAAAAATCAGGAAAGCATTAAACACAAGGATTTTTTTGAAGCAAATGCGAAAAATGCGAAGAACAACAAAAACAAATGCTAAGGGAAAAAAATCAAAAGGAAGAACGATGCACACACGCACACACACACAGAGGCGGGCGGGCGGGCGCGCGCTATAAACATATAAACACACACACGCTGTGGCAGGAGACAGGAGACGTCGTCGCGGGCGCGAGTGCAAGCGAGACGGCGCGAGAGGAGACACACACACGCTCGTCGCGTGGAAATTCGAAGTCGCACTCCGTTACGACTTTTCCGTTATCCGCGGCGGAGCCGTGACGTCGCGTTGGAAAATTAAGAAAATTTTGAAAAAAAATAAAGTTTGCGGCTCGTACTTATAGGCTTCGCTCTCTTTGCCGACCGAAGTTACGCTCTTCGCGTAGCAGCGAGGGAGGATTGCGCTCTGTTTGCTGTGCACCGCCGGCGTTTCGCTCTCTCTCGCTCACAGACTGTTAATGGGTAAGCTGTTAAGGCCGGCTGCTGCTGGCTGATGTTAGCTTAGGAGCTGACAGGACTTGAAACTATTATTAGGAGTGAATAAAATAAAGCAGTTATTGTAAAAAGTAAACAGTAACCTTATTTTTTATCATTTTATTTAAATGAAAATATTTAAGCTATTATTAGCTTTAGTTGTAAAAAATTATTTTAGGCATGTGGTTTATCTTTCAAACGGGCCTTAAATATTTATTTACAAATTCATCAAGTCAAGTCATTTTAAAAATTATTTTAAGCTGAAAAACATTAATTTATTATTTATTCCAATGAAATATTTTTCTAATTTAAACTGAAATAAAATTCAAACTTTAATTAAATATTTGTAATAAAATAAAATGAGAATAAAGGTAATAAACATTTATTTGATTTATTTATTATTTCAGAGATGGAGCGAAAGAAAGGCCAGAGAGATGATGCTGTGTTTTGCTCTGTAAAGTTCGCTCTGTTGTCCTCGCTCTGGGCAAAACCAGTTTTTGCAAAAAACCAAAGGAGAGAGAGCGAGCGGGTCACACTGCTATAAACAGGATTTGGTCCACAGTCTGTTAGCCGCCACAGGTTTCTGTTGTTGTTTGCTGACATTTTTTCCAGATTCCGTTTATGCGACTTTTTACTTTGTTTTATTATTGTTTTTATTTAACAGCTGTTATATTAAGGGGCTTGTTAATTGCTTAATTAATTTACAAATATTTAAAATATGTGAGCTTACACTTCCATATTAGTTTAACGGAGGATTTGGCATTACATTCAAAGTAGAAAATAAATGTTAAGCATTATTATTAAAATATTTATGGAGTTTTCAGGGCTTAAATATATTTATTGATTTTTTAGTTTAGTTTATTTTGGATATTTTGTATTTCTTTTTTTTTATTAGTATTTTTATATATTTTTATAATAAATATTTTATTAAGTAATGCCATTTGTTTTATGTAACTATTTACTTTACTCTTACTGGTACTCTTACTCCAACTCCTAATCTCTTTTAACATTTCACTCTCTTGGACTCTATTTTGTGAGCTGCTCTTGTTTACATTTTCCCCACTCTCTTGACTTGTCCTGTTTTTTATACCAGTAGTATGGCAGTGTATAACAGTGTGTTTATAGCGCGAAGGAAGACTCTTATACGGTGGCAAACTTGGCTGATTTTCGGAGAACACTTGTTGCTAAGGATTTGCATTTTTTACCAATTTATTTGGGGATTTGCCATAAAGTTTGGGTCTCTTAATTAGCATTTTTTTAAGCCGTGTGAGAGTTATATTTTTTAATGTATTTTTTTATGGGAATAAATTATGCAAAAAACAAAAGAAAAAGAAGAGACGTAGAAGAAGATGAAGAGTCTTATACTTGGCGATCGTTTGGCCATCCCTTTCCCTCGTAATATGACACCGCAAGAAACAAAAACAAAAGAGGGGCAAGGAGGCGTTAACAGTTACGACATTTGGCCACATTTCTCTTTCTCTTTCTTCTAGGCACGCACTTAGCAGATGACAAAAACAACAGCAACAGCAATAATAAGGTCAATCAACGAGCTCAGCGGGCGGCGACTGCGCAGCCGGCGTCGCTGTTAACAGCTGTCGCGCAGGCGCGATTAGACAAGGACAGCGCGATGCGGCGGGTTTGGGAAGGGAAGGAAGGCGAGAAAGGAAAAGAAATGTCACACAGAGAGAAATTCGTTTTTTAGTAAATACATTTTTGCTTCTTAATATAAACTTTATAAACTTTCTTGTTTATAGGAGACTTTTCTCATTTAAATTTTTGATTTAGTTACGATGTTTTAATTTCTTTAAATTTAATAATTAGCAAAAGAACCCTTCGGATTTCTCACTAATAAACCTTAAACATTTCCCTTGTCAGTAAGCCATGTTTTTAATATAATTATAAATATTCCCTTGCATAAATAAGTATTTTCCTATTTTTCTCAGTGCACGAGCCGCAGATTAATTGCAGCGTTGGCGGCGTGAATTTATGAATTTCACATGAGTGATGGGATCTCACTTCCCCTTTCCCCTCTTTCTCGTTTTCCCATTTTCTTATGTTTAAATTTTTTTTGAGCGCCACTTGAGGAAAGACGACAACATATTTCTGAAATTTTCCCATTTTGTATTTGTTGCTGTTGCGTGGGCCCGCATTGTTGTTGTGTTTATTATAGTTGATAGTTGGCCATTTGTTATTGGTAAGCTGATCCGTTTCGGTTGGCCGACATATACATAGGTATATACGTATATCTCTTGTAAACCAGGGATAGTTCATAAACAAATAAAAATAATGGGAAACTTTCAGTCATTCATCAAGAGCGATTCAATGAAAATCGAATAAATTCAATATTTCAATAAAAGTAACACAAAATGTAGGAGATTTTATATTTTTAGTGAAATTTCTAGCCAAGACCCCTTTTTAAGTAAGTTGTGATACCAATAAAACCAAAAATAATATTTTATAAAGGTAAAAATATATGTAAAACTTGGTTTAAGGCAACGAATAAATACGTTATTGTTTTTATAAATATTTATTGTAATTTCCTATGTTATTTACTCCCCAAATCCCCTAAATAACTTGATTTTTTAACCTCTTCTCTGAAAATGTCAACAATTTCTGTTTTTGGGGGCTCCCAAGCTGATTGCTGATTACCGAGCTCGCCCCTGATTGAACTTTCAACTTTGTTGTGACTTCCAGAGACAAATTCAATTAAGCCAAATCAGTCGGCAATTAAACAATTGAATATAATTACGCAAAATTATGAGAAAGAGAAGGGCGCCCAAATCGCGGACTTGCTAAGCTAAGCTAAAAACAACAAAAAGAATGCATAATTAATAAAGAAGTGAGCAAGCGATGAGCTGACGAAGGTCTAAAGTCTGAAGGCCCGAAAGCCGGAGAGTCCGCCGAGGAGCCACAGAACCCAACTCTGTGGGACGTCTCTGCGGTCAACTCCTACTGCTTTTGGGCATTCCATCTTTATATATATCCCATATCGCATCTGCAACCCCTCGAGCCGATCCCGAAACCCTCCTCCAGTCACCTTTTCAACTCAACTCGGCTCGTCTCAACTCCTTTAATGAAGTGGATAAGCAAACTCAAGCGGGTATCCCACAGAGCCGAAGTATCTGTAGCTGTGCACAGCGAGAAAACCTATCCTAAATTGTAAACCTAATAATTATTATTGGGAAAATAAAGTGTTTAGTTGTATTTAAATATAAAAATATTAAATCTGATCTTTATTTTATTAGCTTTATGAATTTTAAGAAGTTCGTTTACAGATTTACAAAAATGTAAATCAAAGCTTAAGCAAAATTGAACTGGAAAAGCTTTGATAAACTTATCGATTGCGTTTATAAATCTTCTTGCTATTATTTATAACTCATGTTCTAAAAGATCTTAGTTTATAGAACTTCTATAAGATGAAACAACTAAAAAATTAAACTTAATGCTACGATAAACTTATCGATAATATCGATTGTTCTTATTTTTTGCCACACTCTATATCGAAGAGTTTTCAAATTAATTTAAGGATTCTGTTCTTAAATCAAATAAAATCCAATCAAAAATCTAATATATTTATTTCTAAAAGTCTGGCAATACTTTTTGGCCAGTGTAACTGTATCTTCTGGATGCTATATATCGCCTGGCGGATGTGTGTGTACAGTTATAATTAAGTGATACACATAAACGGGCGCCCATGACTCCGCTCACTCTCCATCTCCACTTTATTCGTATCTCAGGTCTCAGTTTCTGTTTAATGATTGTTTTCAATTAGTCTGTTTCGTTTTCCTCGCTTTTGATACCCGCTCACTGCCAAGGGTTAAGGTATACAGCATATTGTGGATTTTTTCTGATTTTCATATACCTATTTGTGTTTTGTTTTAGAGATCATATTACTCGAAGATTGACTGGCTTAATCAGAGGTTTTACTGTTAAAGAAACCAATTATATTAAAGGTTGTGAATTGATCATTTTCTTTCTTGACATAAGCATTATGTATTAATATTTCATTGGCTTGAACCTTGAAAATATTCATTTAATAAATTAATGAAAATATCTAAGATTATTCACCAGAATTTCCCAACTTAAGCTAATTAGTCACACCGTATCTTTTAGTCGACGCTCTCAACGTAAATTCTTTCCTTTGACTTTTTTTCTTTGGTTTCCTAACAAACAAACAAAAAAAACAGAGCCAGTCACTCAGTGAGACACTCACTCAGTCGAGAGAAAGAAAGAAGTGCGAGGGCGTTGGGAAAAGGAAAGGAAAGGTTTTTTTTTCGTGACGAAGAAGGTGGTGATTTTTCCGGTACGCGATTGAGTCACTTCGGTCCGAAACTCCTTTTAAGTGTTTACGCTTGTCTTATTAATTTCCATCATACATCTTCGACTGTCAGCGACGAGATCAGCGAGCCAGCAAGCCCCTACGAACCCTCAAGGAGAGAGATCACTCGTTAACGAGAGCTGCCAAGCGAAAAGTGAAACAAAAATTGTTTCGCGGCAAAAGGCAATTGAAAAGTGAGTTCCAAGTCATTGGGTTTTGTGAGAAAATAATAGAAATTACCTTGATAAATTTTAGATTCTAATTAAAAACGAAAGCGCATTTTATGTCAATTAATTTAGAATCAAAGATAGCAGAATTGGCAGAATTGGGAATACTACCTTTGTGAACCTTTTTAAATTTTAAATAAAATTTTATTTTGACTACAAACAATACATTAGACTTCACACAATAATTTAACTTAATTTGTTAGAGACAAAAACACAGCCAACAAAAGTGTAAATCAATAAAAAATGCTTTTTAAGGACAAATAATCTTTTTTTTTCGAAAAAACCCCAATTTTGTGGCTTGGACATGTATTGACATATAATAATTTCTTTCTTTAACAATTTTGAAACGTCTTTTTTTGAGGACGAGCTGATGCTGTTGCCTGACTTTAGCCTGCCTTCAGCCTTCTGCCAGCCTGCTGGCGGTCGGCTGTCATTTGTCATATTTGGGACTCGGTTTCCATTACCATTACCATTCCCGACAGACAGACAGACAGACAGTCCAGACCCAGATCTGCCAAAGACAACTGGCCAGGATGACGGCCTCGGCGCAGTCAATTGACCGCTAACTGTTGCAGGACTCCTCCGACTTCACTCCCTTATTGTCCCTTAACCACTCTCTCTCCTCCTCCTCCTCCATCTCCATCGAATTTGTGGCAGCCACAACGTGTGGCAGACAGCTTAAGATGTTGCCTGACAGGATGTGCAGATACTCGCACGCACTGGTCAAAAAATATTATCTTTTTATAACAAAAGTTTAAAGTTTCTTCTTTTAATTATTTTTTACGAATAAGAAACATTTTTTGACAGATTTCTATTATTTCTTTTCAATGAAATAAATTAATTAAATGAGATATTTAAGACATACATTTTCTTATTGGTTCGTTGACCACAGAAAATCTCTTAATAATTCACCTGCCTCTGATTTTTCCCCGTGCAGGATAATGCAAAAACGGGGGGGTCGGGCAGGCTTGTGGCAGTGGGTCAGAGGATAACGGCCGTGTCGTTGACAGTCGTCATGCGCAGCTACTTAGACGGACATAAAATTATGATTACAGCGAATGCCACACATGCTCCATATGTCCCTCCGCCTCTGCCTCTACCTCCACCTCCGCCGCTGCTCTTTGGCTGAGCAAAATCCGTCGAAAAAATCCCAGGCAATTCATTACAATAAGCTCACGAATATGCCATAAAAATGGCAGCTCAGCTCTCCTTTCCGCGGCACTGCACTCGAAGCATGAAATTGCCAATTCCAATCCGGTTTTAGTTGTAAAAACTTTCATGATCCCCACATTAATAGAATATGCCATGTCCCCGCGCCACATAATCTCTCATCTTTTGCTGGCCATAATGGATGGGATAGGTTCCAAGAATTTGGTTCCTTGTATTAGCTTTCTTGTAAGTCTAACTGTTGAGTTTATTTGTGGCTATTAAAGGGAGAGGGTTTAGCTTCAGATTATAGGAGGAATAAAATATATATAAGCCCAATAAAAAATAT
>VNJO01012103.1:0-11340 GCA_008042535.1 Drosophila tani | reverse complement strand
CACGCACTTGCTGTCGCAGGTGAAGATTGGCATGGACCTGACCAAGGTGGTGCTGCCCACCTTCATCCTGGAGCGCCGCTCGCTGCTGGAGATGTACGCCGATTACTTTGCCCATCCGGATCTGTTTGTCAAGTGGGTATAGCCTCTGCTTGGCCGAGAATCGAACTAATGGCGGCTCTTGATCCCCCCCCCAGAATCTCGGAGTTGGATGATCCGCGCGATAGAATCGTCCAGGTCTGCCGCTGGTATATGAGTGCCTATCATGCGGGCCGCAAGAGTGCGGTGGCCAAGAAGCCCTACAATCCCATTCTGGGCGAAGTCTTTCAGTGCCATTGGGACCTGCCGGGTGAGCCCATGGCTTTGCCTTAAAGAGAGTGATTTTTTATAGTATCTTGAACTCTAGGGGAGACCCAGGATTCTCAGGAGGTGCGCGATGGCCCAGTGCCTTGGTGCCGCCGAGATCAGCTCACCTTCTTAGCGGAGCAGGTGTCCCACCATCCGCCAAGTAAGGAAAATCAGCTCTCAGAGCGAGGCATGGCTCATTCTTTGCCTCGTTTTAGTCTCTGCCTTCTATGCGGAACACTACAATAAGAAGATCACGTTTGCCGCCCACGTCTGGACCAAATCCAAGTTCTTGGGCCTCTCGATTGGCGTGCACAACATAGGCGAGGGCGTCGTCACCCTGGTGGATCGCAGCGAGGAGTACATAGTGACCTTCCCCAATGGTTATGGCAGGTGAGGACGAAGCTAACGAATTTTTAACTTTAAAACAGTGGTCGGCACGGTCCTATCCCGCGGGATAGGATTTTTCTCAGTTGGCGTCGCTGCCGCTCACGCACAAAAGAGATCAGACGAAGTATGCACAAAAGAGAACAGAAGAAGAAGAATGCACAAAAGAGAACAGAAGAAGAAGTATGCACAAAAGAGATCAGAAGAATCAGTGCAGACAAATTGAATTTGGGTGGCTAGATTTAGCCTTTTTCAGCGTTAAATAGCTTGTTTTTAGGTTATAGCTATAATACAAAATATTTTAGCTTTTATTTTTTTCATATCTAGTCATAGAGTGTTCAAGTTTCACTCATACAAATGCAATGTTGGCAATTGACTGGTGCGGACCACTGCTTTAAAGGTAATCCTTAAATGTTGCAGGTCCATTTTAACGGTGCCTTGGATTGAGCTGGGCGGCTCGGTGGAGATCAAGTGCCCGCAAACGGGCTACTATGCCAACGTCGAGTTTCTCACGAAGCCCTTCTACGGCGGCAAGCGCAACAAGGTCTCGGCAGAGGTGAGTGACTAGCTCTAGCTCTTTTTGAGGAATGATTACTAACCCTAATAACTTCCTAGGTTTATGCGCCCAGCGAGAAGAAGCCCTTTGTCTCGATTGCCGGCGAGTGGAGCGGCCTGATGGAGGCCAAATGGCACGACAAGAATGTAAGTAACCCACGTTGCTTTTACTAATTCCTAGGTAGTTAATGTTACCGTAAATCGTAAATGTTGAACCTTTTCGTGTACTTCTTCCTCTTTCGCATACCTCCGAACGCCCGAACGCTGCAACAAACAACCCCACGAGTTGGCAGCCACATCCTCAAACACAACATCCCCACCAACCAACACCTCAACCTCTCTCTACTTACTATCCACGATTCTTCTGCTTTTCTCTTAAATAGTTATGGGAGCATTTCCTCTGTGTGTTTACTTTGTTTGTCTAGAAAATCGAACCCACCAAAGAACTAACTAACCCGTTTGCCTGCTATCTGTACATTATAAATGTTACTATATGTAATATATTGATTGATTGTTGTGCGTTGTGAATTAGACCCCAAACCCGAATCCAATACCAAAACCAAATCCGAAACGACATCAGCTTGACCCGAATGAATCTCTTGAATTTTCTAGAAAACCGAAGTATTCGTCGACGTAAATCGCATACCCATATTTAAGAAACAAGTTCGACCAATCGTTGAGCAGGATGAGTACGAATCGCGACGAGTTTGGAAGGAAGTGACGGCGGGACTCAAGTAAACAGCTCACCAATCTGACCTCACACACTTATCTCGGCTAACCTTACGGATTAATCTGATCTTTCCTTTGTTCGTTGCTCTCCCCCAGGTTCAACGACATCGAGCGCGCCACCAATGCCAAGTTTGTGGTGGAGCAGCATCAGCGCGACCAGGCGAAGGTGCGCAAGGAGTACGACCTGGCCTGGGAGCACAAGGTAATTCTAGTTCGTACTGTATATATTAACTGATTCCAACTGATTCCCCTAAAGCACTTCAAGCCCGTGGGCGACAACTGGATCTACGCCAAGCCGCTGAGCCAGCGCATGTATCTGCAGGAGAAGGAGGCCAAGAGATAATGCCAGCGACTGTCTATAACTATAGAATCTGCGCCAGCGAAGACGTCTTATCTATGGATCATATCAAGAACGAGCCTCAACTATATGTTTATTAATTCCACAAGTGCGCAAACCTCTGAACGTAACGAATGCAGGAAACGGAAACGAAAGAGGATAAAGGCGACAGCGTCCCGTTTATTAACTGTAAATAATACACACACACACGAATACCCAGGAGAAAAGGAATGCTCTGCTCATAAGGTTGCAACGCGAGTCCAGCAGGCAGCAAACAACACTCACAGTTTCTACACACAATTAACAATGATGATTATTATTATTTACTTCTAAGTACTAGTGTGTTTCAAAGGCAATCGCAGTAAGCTGCAAAAACAACACAAGAGGACACCTATTCAATATACCTTTTACATAACTAACACATCTAAACTAAAGCTAAAGAGAAACATAAACATTAACAGAAACAGAACACATAATGGGATATATCAAAAGATTGTAGATTACGAAACGATAGTGATTTAAGGATAGAAATTCTATTTTTGAAATAAAAGACTCTGCTATAGACGAAATACAATACCGACACGCGCGTATCTGACGGATGGATACTGCCTTTAAGCCTGTTCCCGACCCTCCAAGACAGGGACAAGACACACACACACGGTGCACAATGTTTTCTTAAAGCAAATACGATTAAACACGATTTACCCTTAGTATTATGTTTCGAATTCCACAAATGTCACAAACGATGAATAAAGCTTTACTAACACTCTCCGCTAAAAGTCCCACAAGAACACAAACACTATACTATACTATACTATACTTCTGTAATAAAACACAAACCTTGAAGCCAATCAAAGATGTAGCCTTTACATTTAGTTAACAATATACAAGCGAAGACAGCCAACAACAAATACACTCCAGAACACCCTCAAAACTCCCACTGCAAAGCTACCACAATACTCTCACGCAAAGTTAACGCAAATGAAACGAAAAAAAGTAAATACGCTTCGATATTTATTTAAAGTAAATATTTAACGAACTAGATAACCCGTAGACTAAACAGAAATAGAATTCCCGGAGACATGTAGAACTTGTATATATTTTTTCGAATTCCTTTTTAACCAACGTGTTAAACGAGAAATAGAGCAAAAAATACCCTAACAAATTGATTGTAATGGAGCCCAGATACGATTATTGCAAAAATAAAGCGATTTGTTCTTACAGCAATGTTATGTATTATAAATTAATTCATTTAATAAAATAAAAACTTCTTCAAACTCGATTTCTATTTTCCTGCCTCTGAATTCCAATTCAAATCCCAACCACCGCTTATCGAAATCGATTAATCTGAGTCCGATAGCCACCACCCTCAAATCGATAGCTCCCCCCACAAAATCCCACTTTTTAAACCCATTGACACGGTCTGGTCACTCCAATTGACGTGGCCTCAAAATTTCTTGTTCTCTGAAAATGCAAAAAAGTTTGCATTTCTTAATAATATAATTAACAACACATAAAACCCGCCACAGAACCGCCCCCACAACCAGGCACGGTCCGGAGCACGCGAAGAGCGCCAGAAACGACAGTTAGGGAAACAAGTTCGGGCCGGAGAGAGTGACGAAAAGTGCTGTGAAAATCGTTTAATTCGCGTTTGCAAAGCAATTTACGTGCAAGGGATTGAAAGCAATCAATCCCAAGGAAAAGTGTCCAGCCAGCAGATCCCGCAGCTCGCGCGTGCATTTCCACCAAGGGAAAAGCGGAAAAGCCTACAGTCAGCGTGCGCCCGCAGCAAAATCGCCAATCAAGGGCGGAAGAAGAAGAGCAACTACAAAGTGCAAGTGCTCGGTGGACGGTCAAGAGCTACCCACAGTGTACATGCCACTGGAAACTGCTCCGAAAGGTGATAAGTGATTATTTGATATGGCCTAATAGCCACTAATTCGAGTCTGAGGGGGAGGATGGCAGGAGCCGTGCTAGGGCTGGGTCTCCCCGACAACGTCATCAAAAATTCGCTTTGTTATCTGGGGGGGCCTGAGTCAGCGGCAGCAGCGGCAGCAGTTCCTTCCTGCTTCCGCAGCCAACTGGGTCAAAGGCACCCCCGCCCAGTTGGCCTCTCTGGCTCACCTATTAGCGATCGCTGCTGACGAGGTCAAGCACATCGCACGCACATACACACACACACGCGCCGCATCACATAACACAGTCTGTGCTCCGGAGGTCTTGGAGCAACGCTGAGCCCACCAATTGGCTGCTGTCGAAGCTGTTTAAACAGCCGAATGTGATACAATTCCAGCTTATTTCCGACTTACTGTTGACGTAGACAACGGCGCACACACTTCTGTAAACATTTGCCCGACACATATTTACATACATATGTACAATGGTCGGTTTGCTCGGCGATACCTTCCACATTCCACTGCGCTCTGGTATCACTCGATACCAGTGCAATTACCTGCCTCCGGCTCCACTTGGGGCGGGGTTATCAGTTGCACGTTCGGCTCAACGCCTTCCACGGGGCGTCGCGCATGTAACTCGTATTTCGGCATTGAACGATAAGATAAAACTTTAATTTCTAGTGTCGGAGGCAACCTTCGGGTGATAAGATAGCGTCTAACCTAAACCTTACTATCCGTCTTTTCAGAACGCGAACATATGAATTAGCAGCATGTCGGCATACAACCCAAACTTTGTGCCTCCCGCCCATGCTCCGGTCCCCCTGAACGGCAACAATCTGGTGAACGGTCAGCAGCAGCAGCAGCAAGCACCTCCACCAGCGGCGCAGCAATACCTCGCGCAGAAGCAGCCACAGCAGTTCCAGCAGGCGCCTCCTGCGGCAGGAGCTTACCCGGGAGCAGCTGGTAACATCGCCAACAAGTACTTGCCGCCCACGTCCGCTGCTGTGGGCGGTGCTCCTCCTCTCCAGCTGCCGCCCAGCACGGCGCCCTCGTATCTGCCGCCAAGCACGTTGCCGCCCCATTTGCGTCCGCCGCCACCCACCAATGCCAACGGACCCATCACCAATGGCAGCAATGGGGCGCAATCCAGCGCCAACTCCTCGCGCACCGCCTCCCCACGGCCGATGGGAGCTCCGCCCCAACAACCACCATATGGCCAAGGACCCATCGCTGCAGCGTTAAGCAGTCCGCCTTTTGCGTCGGGCCTGCGTCCGTCTCCCCTACCAGCCAGCCAACAACCGCAACAACAACCAGCCGTGGCCAACCTGACGAGCAATCTGCAGAACCTGAACTTGAACCCGAACCGGACTAATGGAGGTGCCTCTGCCTCCGTCACGACCGCGCCGCCTCAGCAACAACAGTTCGCGCCCCTGGCGCAAAAGGAATACAGGGGCGTGGCCACGGCCCAGACGGGTCCGCCTCCGTTCAGCGATCCCAACAGCCTGTTGGAGGCCAAGGGAGCGGCCACTGCAATAGCCCCGAACGTCATGCCATCGCCATTTAGTGGACAGAGGCCGCCCAACTTGGGGCCGCAGCCCTCGAAGATGTTTGGAACTGCAGCGGCGCCTGGCAGACCTGCGCCCCCGCAACCTGGCCAGAGGGTGCCCTACGGAGTGCCGCCCCCGACTAGCACTGAGCAGCAGAACCAGCAGAACAACAATCTGCAGAGAGCGGCACCGCCTCCGGGAGCAGCCTGGCCAGCTCAGCCTCCAACGCAGCCCCAGGCCCAGCAGCCGTTCCCCTATGCCCAGGCGTACCCTCCCCCTCCGCAGCAGCAGCAGCCACCGCCCCCTGGAGTGCAGCCTCCGCCGCCGGGAATGTTCGGCACGCAGCCCACAGGAGCACCACTGCAGTATCAAGGCCAGGCGCCGCCCCAGGCCTATGGTCAGCAGCCACAGGCGGCGGGACCACCCAACTTTGGTTCTCCCGCTCCGCTGAACGTGGCCCAGCAGGGATTCAGCCGGCTGTGGGGCCAGGACACCATCGACCTGATGCAGAACCGGCACATCCTGTCGCCGGCCACGCTGCCGCCGCCCAAGGTGGTGCTGCACAACCAGTTCCACGAGTCCATCAACTGCAGCCCGAGCATCATGCGCTGCACGCTCACCAAGATCCCCGAAAGCAACTCGCTGCTGCAGAAGTCGCGCCTGCCGCTGGGCATTGTGATACATCCCTTCCGCGATGTGAATGTGAGTGCTGGCTACTAGATATTCCTCTGAATCCTTCGCTAACATCCTGATTGATCTCCCACAGAGCCTGCCCGTGATTCAGTGCATCAACATTGTGCGCTGCCGCCTGTGCCGCACCTACATCAATCCCTTCGTGTATTTTGTGGACAGCAAGATGTGGAAGTGCAACCTGTGCTATCGCGTCAACGAATGTGAGTTGCGGGAGTGGGTAATTGAGGAGTAATGGATAATAATCCTTCCCCTTGCAGTGCCCGATGATTTCCAATTCGATCCGGCCACGAAAACGTACGGCGACGTGACCCGCCGGCCCGAGGTGCGCTCGAGCACCATCGAGTTCATTGCCCCCTCGGAGTACATGCTGCGTCCGCCGCAGCCGGCCATGTACCTGTTCCTCTTCGACGTCTCGATCATAGCGCAGCAGAGCGGCTATCTGGAGGCCGCCTGTTCGGTGCTCAACCGGCACCTGGACGAGATGCCGGGCGATGCCCGCACCCAGGTGGGCTTCATCTGCTTCGACAGCTTCGTGCACTTCTACAGCATGGCCGAGGGCCTCAACCAGCCGCACGAGATGACGCTGCTGGACATCGAGGACCCCTTCCTGCCGCGTCCCGACAGCCTGCTGGTGAACCTGAAGGAGTGCAAGGAGCTGGTGCGGGACCTGCTCAAGCAGCTGCCCAAGCGCTTTGCCCACACCCACGATCCGGGCTCCGCCTTGGGCGCTGCCCTCCAGGTGGCCTTTAAGCTAATGGTGAGTGGTAGGCATAGGAAAAGAGTAGCTAACGCTGAAATCTCAACCCTTGCAGCAAGCATCTGGCGGTCGGATCACCGTCTTTCAATCGTGCCTTCCCAACAAGGGACCCGGCGCCCTGGAGCCGCGCGAGGATCCCAACAACCGTTCGGCCAAGGACGTGGCCCACCTGAATCCGGCCACCGACTTCTACAAGCGGTTCGCCCTCGAGTGCTCCGGCTACCAGATAGCCTGCGACCTCTTCCTGATGAACCAGCAGTACAGCGACATGGCCACGATTTGTGAGTAGTCCCTGGTGCCTGTAGAGCCATCCTTATCTTATCCCTCCTGCAGCTGGCATCAGCAAGCACAGCGGCGGCTGTGTGCACCACTTCCCGCTCTACCAGAAGACCAAGCCCCACATGGTGGACTCGTTCCGGACGTGCTTCAAGCGCTACCTCACCCGCAAGATCGGCTTCGAGGCGGTGATGCGCATCCGCTGCACGCGCGGCCTACAGGTGCACACATTCCACGGCAACTTCTTCGTGCGCTCCACGGACCTGCTCTCGCTGCCGAACGTCAATCCGGATGCGGGCTATGGCATGCAGATCTCCTACGACGAGAGCCTGACGGACGTCAAGACGATCTGCTTCCAGGCGGCGTTGCTGTACACCAACAGCGAGGGAGAGCGCAGGATAAGGGTGCACACGGTGTGCCTGCCGGTGACTGCGTCCCTGCCCGAGGTTATGCACTCGGCGGATACGGAGGCCATTGTGGGCTTGCTCTCCAAAATGGCCGTGGACCGTTCGGTGGCGTCCAACCTGTCGGATGCCCGTGACGCCTTCATCAACGCCACGATCGACGTGTTCAACTCGTTTAAGATTGCACAAAATCTGCCCTCCGGCCAGTCGGGCCAGCTGATAGCCCCGCGCAGTCTGGCGCTGCTGCCCCTCTACATCCTCGGGCTGCTAAAGCATGTGAGTTCAGTCCAGACTTTCCACATTATAAGACTAAACTATCCTTCCTTTAGCCCGCATTCCGCGTGGGCACCAGCACACGATTGGATGATCGGGTCTTCGCCATGGACTGCATGAAGACGCTGCCGCTGGACCAGCTGATGAAGTACGTCTACCCGGAGCTGTACAAGATCGATGCCCTGATCTACCATGCCCGCAACTCGAACGGCAGTGCGACGCAGGACGACGACGAGGAGGAGGACGAGCCGTTGCCGGAACTGCCGCGCCTGCAGCTATCGGCGGAGCAGTACGTTTTGGTTAGCTAAGGTCTCGTTTCGCTTAACTTAATCATTTCCTTCCTTAGTTTGGACTCACGATCCATATTCCTGATGGACTGCGGCACGCTAATAATGCTCTATGTGGGACTCAATGTGCCACAGGATGTCCTGGAGACGGTGCTGGGTAAGGAGGCTGAAACTCTCTGGTTTATTTAGATATTAAGCTGAATTTCTAACCCTTTTTAGGCATCAGCTCCACCGCAGAGCTGGGCGATTATGTATACGGTTTGCCAAATGTTGTGAGCAACGAGAACGATGTGCTAAAGCGCTTTATTTTGCGACTCAACTACGATAAGCCCTACTCGGCCCTGGTGCAGATAATAAGGTGAGCTGCAAGGAGCTTTGAAATTAAGTTTAATTTCTAATTTACCCTTTTAAACCCACAGAGACACGAGCACGGCCAAGGGCCAGTTCATCGAGAGATTATCCGACGATCGCAGTGAATCTAGTTTGTCATACTATGAATTTTTGCAACACATTCGGGCTCAGGTTAAATAGTACATAAGCAGGGAATCCTACCACTATTGTATGCAGCATAAATACGAGTTTCTCAGAACGTAGATAGCTCTCGGAGACTCTGGTGACTAATAGCAGGAAGCGAACACAATGGAGACGGCGACGGAAATGGAGACGGAGGCAAGCATGGGACTCCATACCCCCTATCCCTTTACCCTCACCCTACCCCCACTCTACTCTCGGCTTAGGTAGTAATTTTAAAGTGCATGTATTTATTTATTTGTTGATTTGTTGCACTAAAAATAAAAAATAAATCAATTAAAGAAGGCAGATAGGAAATGGCGAGAGAGTTGTCACAATCGTTGCCAGTAAGGATTGCGCGGAGAACACCTTAGTCAAAGTCCAGCTAACCAACCAGTCAGTAGAGCTCCCCAGCAAGCGGATTGCACTGTTATTTATTATAGATATGTTATATGCAATAAACTAAACGAAACGAAACGAAACCCACACTATTGTAAATTATAATTTAAAGCGATCTTTTCTTTCGTTCCAACCGCTGCTAAAAAGAAACATTCTGCAACTCTGCAACTCATTGTTATCGCTTGTCCCCTTCCCCTTATATTTTGCTGTTATCCGTAGTATTTATTTCCGGAAACACATTCGCAGTAGTCTATTATTTTTAATGTAGCTAGCGAACTTATTTCAAAACGAATGTGTACGGGAACAGACTTGGTATTGTGTATTGCATTGATCGAACGGACGGACTGCTTGAAAGTGAATGTCTTAAGCTTAGAAGGATTATTGTACTGTATCAATAAAGAGACCCCAAATGCGGGCTAACTAATCGAAAAAAGAAAACCATATACATATACTGTACTATACTTTATACACATACGAGAGTGCATCAAGATATAAAGCGAAATACATTTTAATTAAATCATAAGGCACTGAGTTTTATTTACACATTTCTTGGACTGTCGGAGAATCACTCAGTGATCAGCATCCGACATATGGCTAATGCTGGGTGCCACTTCTTAGTATCAGTTGGGTTAATAATAATACAATGATCTTAGAGGGTAATCCTTGATAATTCCTTTACCACAATACAGGGTATTCCTAGCTAATTCCTCTACCACAGTACAGGGTATTTCTTGCTTATTTCTCTACCACAGTACAGGGTATTCCTTGCTAATTTCTTTACAACCGTACAGGGTGTTTCTTGCTTGTTTCTCTACCACCGTACAGGGTACTCCTTGCTTATTTCTCTACCAAAAGGTATTGTCTCCATCCAGACAAAGATCTCTGGAAAAGGATATGTTTATATAAGGGGAAACTTACACCTTTAAGGTTTCTAAACTCACGGATTGAAGAAAGGAGAGCGAGGCGGATACTTCCTCTTGGGCGGTGGACACAAGATGGCATTATACTCATCCTCGCTGGTTAAATCCACATATCTGTTGGGCGGCTTCTCGCCCACCGAAAACATCTCCGCGGGACGGTAACCCTCGCTCGAGTGCTCGATCTTTACATGGACATTGAGGTAGTCCTGCAGCAGGAACACCTTATCACACAACTCGCAATGGAAGTGGCCATCGTCGGTGCTCGTCACATGTGCCTCGTGGTACCGATTGTAATGTTGGTGCAGCTCCAGCGGCGATCGCATTCCCCGCCCGCAGATGTCGCAGGTGTGGCTGCGGGACACCTGCGGCTGCGGAAAGTGGATTATCAGGTGATCCTGCAGCTTATCCGCAGAGTCAAAGGTCTGTTCGCACAGCAGGCAGGACAGGCTAATCCAGGAGAACTCGGACAGTCCTGAGTCCATTTCGGGTGGCTGAAAGAGAGTAAAAAAATAAACGGTATGGGCTTAATGAAGGGGAAATGATCGATTTTAAGTACAGTTTTAATTGAAAATAAATGTACAAAATATTTGTGGCCCGGGTACATATGTATAAGGTGCACGCTTAAAACATAAAACACTCAATTATATAGAAACTTTAAGTTATTTATAATTCTTTAGACACCTTAGAGCACAAATCTTTCAACACTACAGTTTTTTATTATTTCACAATATCGATCTTGCACTTTATACATTTTACCGTATCGTTTAACTTGGCACAGTATGCACATACACACACTATATATTAATCGTTTAATGCATTTACAAAAAAAATAATAACTACCATTATTTTTCAGTAAATTCCTCTTCTGCGACGTTTTCAGTTAATTCTTCCGATCTTTTTAGGGCAGATGAGAAAATATACACCCTCGCACAACAACCGTCTTCGACTTTTTAACTTAATTTTTAGAGGGAAGAACGGTTTAATAGAAATACAATACTTCGCTTGTTCTTTTTGCGTTCTTGCTCTCTC
>VNJO01012101.1:0-12976 GCA_008042535.1 Drosophila tani | reverse complement strand
GTAATTTTCGGCCTATTGCCTTGAAATTTTGTAAATCGAACTTTGAGATTCATGATCCTTTTCGCGTTTTATGTTCGTCGTACAATGATCTGTACTTTTTGTTATATGTTGAAATGTCCCTTGAGTTTAATGTAAATAATATTATTACCCATTTATCCTTGCCTCCGCCCACTTGATGTGAGTCGGAGCATATCATAAAAAATTACTCCAAATTGGGTGGAGGTATTGTGATACTAGCAGATATTTGCTATTGAAATAAATTAATTAATTAAAAAAAATTGTCGAACTTTAAGTTGGCAAAGTGATTTCAATGAAAATAAAACTGAAGCTGCATCAGCCAGTGCTTTGGATTTTATACCATTTTGGGTTGGGTAGCGCCTATATAGCTGATCTAAAGCTTTTCCTGAGAAAACTGGCAGTGATTACCAAGTAACTCATTCTACAAAGAATTTAAGAATCGAATTTTATTTGCTGATAACAAAAATTGAATTCTTAGAGATGCAAAAAAAAATATATATATTAAAGAATCCCTTGTCTTGAATAAATTTAATGAAAAATTAAAAAACTAATCATTTTAAAATACTTAAAAAGACTGACCTTATTCATAATCCCTGCCCAGTCTCGTTCTGCTTCTTGAATTGATTTCCTTTAGATTTTTCAACTCTCTCAATCTCGCCCTCATTCAGTTCCTTGAGAAAGATTTTTGCCTTCAGTTGACCTTAAAAATTACTCTATTAATATCATGTTTCTTTAAGTATATTGAACAAAACTTACGTCACTACTTGAGTCAATATAACTGCTGAACTCCTTCTGTGTCAGGGGTCCTCGACAATGCAAACTTATAGTAAAGCTCCCAGAGCTAGAGCTGAATCCAAGGAGCTTCCTATTATATTTCTGGCGCCGCGTCTGGCTACGAGTTAAGGTTCCAGTGCGAGGCATCTTTCTGTACATTTGTTGATGTTTTGACATTTTTTTGACAATTAAAATGTATACAATATATTCAGTTGATGGAAGTACAAATTGTGGGAATTTGAAATATTGATTTATTAATAACTTCTTAAGTTTTAACAGATATTTAAGTAATCATAGGGCTTAGGCATGGCTATCTCCGACCTTTAAACATACAAGGGCCAGCAAATAGTTTCATTTTAGCACGCAGTTGCTTCTCCAAATCCAAATCCTGAAGGGACATTTATCTCAGTTAATTTCTGATGATTTCAGACTTTCGCCCAGATCTACTTTAATCAAAATACACTTTAACCTCAAGCCACATGAATGAACATCAAATTTGAACTTGTATTAAGATATTGTAAACAGAGAATACATAAATTGAATGAATGAATACGAAAATACACTTGAACTATGCGAGTAATGTGCAAAACTGAACTTAAACGAAACACACTAAAATATATATGATATCGAATTATATCCTAGAATTAAGGATTTTAAATTGGCAACTACTTGAATCCCGCCTGGCTGGCCTTATTCACAATCATTTGCAAGTTCTCGTGCAGCGTTTTGATTTGGTTAAGGGTGTCCTCGTCCAGATTCTCCAACAGATTCGACTCGACCTCGCCAGCATCCAGTTTCTTGGGCCTCAGGCTAAGCACCCCGTTCCGTATGGGTATGTTCACATTGGCGAACTTGTCGGGCATCCTAAGGACCACAAAATGTACTCAATCAATATAGATTTCCAGGATTAATATAGATTGATAAACACTTACACTTGCGACACCATGGGGCTGCCGAACTTGGAGAGCGCCACCTCGCCTGGCTTCGGATAGCGCAGGAATGCCATTGGCGGAGTCGAGGGCGACCCGGAGCGTATGTGTTTCTGTGCCATTGGCGTGCGATCGGCACTGAAAGCCTTTGAGCGCGAAGCCATCGGCGTACGCATCTTGCTGCGCGAATGCCGACTTCCTTTTTTGTCGCTGGCGTTTGCAATGGAAGGCGGCTTGGCCGAATGAAGGATATTGAGATCTCCACAAGCGGAGTGACTACGGCGTGCCCGATGGGCGCGGGCCGAGTGCAGCGGTCCGGGTGTCCGCATGGCCTTCGTTGAACGCAGCAGGGAGCCGGTATGGGCGGCCAGGATACTGCCGCCGCTAGCCCCGAGGCTGCTGTCCTCTGTAAGGTAGCCTAGATATACAGTGACCGGCACGGGATGTGGGTGGTTGGTGCAGTGTGAAAGGTGCGATGTGTGTGGTGTTAGAAAGCAAAGTTGAGTTAGTCACGAAGCCGGCAACCAGTTAGAGTAAAATTAAAAGCCACAAAATGAGAACCAGAACCCCCCTAGATAGGTTAATAAACAGGATTTCCCTTACGAACCTTCATCATTGCGACTTCCAACGGCGGTGGCGGTGGCATGTCCATCGGTGGCGTTGCTGCTCATGGACATGGAGCCGAGCAGCTGCGTCTGATCGCTGGCCTTGAAGTCGCTAAAGCGGTCTAGCTCCGCAAACAGCTGCAGCATCTCCGGCACCTTCATGTTGGCCAGCTCCCGTTGCAACTGGCTGAGCAGCGACTTCACCTGGCCGTCAACGACGGCTAGGAACTTGGACTCCAGCGTATCGATGCTCATCAGGCGCGATTCCATTTTCAGTTCGTACAGACGCACCTTCTCCTCGCGGTTGGCCACCTCACGGTTGCGCTTCGAGTTCTTTGGTATCTTGGTGCGCGGCATCTTGGCGGCAACGGCGGTTTTGATTTCCTGGTTTTAAATAGTCTGATATATATGGATCTCGGGATTATTTCGGCCAAGCGTCTGCTTTTTGTTGCTTTTTTTCGAGTTTGTCCGCTTAAATTTAAGCGTCATCCGTTAGTGTGACCAGAGGGTGCTATCGTCGACAAACCAACGTTATCGAAGGGCTATCGATAGCAAGCGATGTTTTGAGAGGTGGCAGCACGGTTTGTAGTGACGATTAAAAAACTATATGGCAAGGCCAATGTAACGTTTAAAATAATAAAATTAAATATTTTAGACTTTATTATTATTTAATTCACCTTTTATTTGGTTGTAATGAAGCAGCTTTAATGCGAAAAATATGTTTAATGGTTATTTTTAGGCTACTTTTTTGCGGGAGATGCGCACGGGCACTCCATCCTTGGCAATCAGGGTTACTCCGTTCGGGCCGAACTCGATTTCGCGCTTCTCCTTGGTGACTTCCAGGTCGAAATTGGACAGAATCTTGGCTATCGCTATCTTTACATTAACCTTTCCCATGCGCAGTCCTGGAAAAAAATGTGGGTTTTAGTATATAATTCCTGAAGCGGGAATATTTCTTACCTATGCACTGCCGAGGCCCCTCGCCAAAGGGCATAAATGCAGCCTGTTTAAAGCTCTTGTTCCCATCCAGATACCGCTCTGGCTGATAACTGAGAGGATCGGGGAAATACTCGGCATCGCGATGCAGTCCGATCAGGGAGATCACAATGGGTGTGCCCTTCTTGATCACTAGCTTGCTATCCGGCACTGGATAATCCTGAGTGCAGATTCGGTTTAGGATAGGCAGAGCGGGATATTTGCGGGCAGTTTCTGTAAAATAAATAATGATTTTTAATCTTTAATATTTTTAATATTTAATACTGTGATTATTCTTTGCTTTCTTACCCAACACGCAGGCCTCCAAGTACTTCATGTCCGAAATGGCATCATAGGTCAGACCGCCGTGCTTCTCTATAGCCTGGCGCACATCCTCCTTAGCCTTGGCCATCGCCTCCGGGTTCTGGGTGAGTTCAAAAAGAGTGAAGGAAGTGGTGGCGGCCGTTGTTTCAAAGCCGGCGGCATAGAAGAGGATCAGCTGGCCAGCAATAACGTCCTTGGACATTGACTTCAATCCTTGCTTTGAGCTCTCCGCTGTCCAAATGGTCTCATCAGTGCTGATCTTTCCCTGATTGCGCAGCTGCAACAGAAGTTGCAGCAGATCCTTTCGAACAATGTTGTTCTTCTCCCTGAAATCCACAGTGCGGTTGGATAGTTCCCGCATCATTTCAAAGGCCTCCTGTTTCCAGCCGATTCTCACAAAAAACTTTTCCAAACTGGGAAGGAATCTTTAATACTGGAGTATATTAAGGAGGATTTGAAGGACAAACTCACGCTGGGTAGAGGAACGCTGTTGTGCCGCGAATAATGTCTTTAATGGTGTTGCGATTAATTGCTTTGCTGATTTCGTGAAACTCATTTTTGGGGTTTGCAAAACTATCCACATCCAGGCCGAAAATAGTTGAGCCTATAATATCGACGGCATAACTGGGGAAATATAAAAAAGAGCAGTTAATAGTATTTATTTATTAGATAAGGTCAGCGATTGTGATAAGATATATTTTTGAGTCCCTATCTTTCTATACTAATAGTAAGTTACTATTCAATTTATTTATAATGGACGGGCTGAACATTTTATTATTAAAAAAGTATTCTATTCTCTAAGAGCTCTAGGGTGCTGATTATATCTTAAACTGAATTGATAGCTCTAATAAACTAGTCTCATTTTTTTTTTTGTAAAATAAGTAAATAAAAATAAATAAATACCACCAAGATAATGACATAAACGAACTAATCTTATCAGGTGTTCCCCCTAAAACTTTTACTTACGTTGACATAAGACTCTTTATCTCCACCTCCTTGCTCCCAGACTGGGGCAGTTGACTCTTCAAGTGGGCTACCAGCTTATCGCCAACTGCATCGGAGGTCTCGAACATGGCCTTCAGCTTGCCGGAGGTGAAGGAGGGCGTCAGCTTGGTGCGCAGCGCCTTCCAGCTGGCTCCCTCCAGCGAGAACAGACCCGTCGATATGGGATCATTCTTCTCGTCCACGTAAACCCCACGATCGTGGAAGCTGGCAAAGTCCTTGACGAGCACATCATGGGCCAGCTGAGCATCTCGGACCAGAAGGGCTGGCCTGATGGTGAGATACATTCCAATCACCGGCCCCTTGGTGGCGTTGTACAGGTCGTAGATGGCCATGCCGAAGGATCGCTTTCCCTGCCGCACGGCGTCCAGGACACCAAAGGGTATGGTCGCCCCCGCTGAGGGGAAACCTTGACGGTCCCAGTAGCTGAATGTCCATTTGAGGTAAACATATAGCAGGGTCACGGCCCCGATCAGCAGCACTATTCCGATCATTGTTCTGTCCGCACTTCTGGCGAGTCAAATCGAAACTAACTGGTGGACTCCGCCTGTCGATTTATAGTCGCCGCGTTTGGCAAACCATTTCACAATTTAATCAGACTTTTACTATATCGCGCGTAAACAAAGCCACTTGAGGCTGGTATTCCTTCAAAGGTAGGTTAAGGTTTCGCCGGAGGATCCCGGGCATAGTGCTCTCTCAGTATGACGCGGCGATTTGGCAGACCTGCAAAAGCTGCTGACGAAGCTTTATACTTGAGGGTAATGTTCTCTTTCGGCCGCAAAGACAACACTGCTGATATGGCCAATCGGTTATTGATAATGGTAGCGTAATCTTTTTTATTTTGGGTACCCATACTAAGTATGCACTAAACTCTTAGTACGTAGTAACAAATTACGTCGAAACTCTAAGATTTTCTTCACTTTTCATATGCCAAAAATGGCATTGACTTTATTAAACAAAAAATTAATAAAATATTATAATTCTGGGATAGTCTACCCCTCAAATTAGTGGCTCTAGCTATCTAAGTTATTGCCTTATTAAACAAAAATATCTGGTACTTCTTATAAGAAAACACACTTCAAAACAAAAGTTTTTTCAAGTTTAAAACTTCGTTTTAAGACGACTTAAGGAAAAGCCTAAAGTATCGAACTTTATGACTTTATTTCGAGGCATCTTGGCACTGGCTCCTAATTTAAGACGGCCAAAAACGAGGGGCTCGCAAAAATTACAGCCGCAATCCTATTAGCTAGACGCCCCCCCTACGCCTCTTTCTGCTTCTCCGCACGCATAAATTGCATTCTCTCTCGCTCGCCATTGTTTGCTGTTTGCTATCTCTATTCCTGCTAGTTGCACTTTGGCGCGCACACACAGTGGCAGGATTCTAATAAGCCCGTGTGGGTGCCAGTGGGTGTGCGGGTGTGTGGGAGTGAGAAAGTATGAGTGTGAGAGTGGCACACAAATCAAAAGCATTTTTGTCAGCATTTCGGTGGCTTCCTCCAGGGGCGGCGGCTCATGGGGGCGGGGTATGGGGGCGTGACTTCTGCACGGAACGGGGACACATCCTGCGTGAGGCATTTGAAAATAATACGCACCGCAGGCTCTGCACTTGATAGTTTGCCTACGCTTCTTGCTCTCACACTCTAGTAGGAGAAGGCAGAACCGAATCCGTGTTTGTTAATACCCTTGAAGAGGGTGTTAGAATTATAGAAAAGTGTTTGCAAATCATATAAGTTATAATATTGTTCTGGTTCAGTTCGTACAAAGATATAGAAAGATCAAAACTGACTGAAACTGGTTAGATCAACTCGGCTGTTGATGTTCGAGCAATAAATTTTGTTACTTAAAGTTTAAAAATGTTAAATCCTAGATTAGATTTGGTTTTGGGGTGAATATACGATATATGTATTTGTTTCAAGCTTTTACTAATCCTTAAATAAATAAATAAAAATGAATAAGATAGCTTAAAGTTTTCGTTCTTATTATTATATTTACCTAAAACCCTATTGCAGTCTTAGCTTCCGATAGTGAATTCCGCTTTTTATTGCCTCCTAAAAGAATGCTACATAAAACACACCTCCGACTATTAGAGATTCCGGTATTCCGATTACATCCTGATTTCTCTCATCATTCCACTGTCTGTGCGGTCTCTTGACAATGACATAATTCGAGCATTTTGCTAATTAAGTTGGCAGGCTAAAAGTTTTAATTGGCTCGTTGCTGGCGCCCGAGCTCGTGCTGCCTTAAAGCCGCAAAGTGCATCAAGGATATAAAGGATAAAGGATGAAGGCTGCCGTCAAACGGCATTCGCAATCGATGGCAGCATCAATAACGCGTCGGTAAGAGGATATATCCCAGCCATCCATCCAACTATCCATTCAGCCATCCATCCATCCATCCATCCATCCATCCAGCCATCCAGCCATCAACCTATCCATTCAACCGTCCGGGAGGAGATATTGCAGCAACAGTGAAACTCAATTTGCGCCGGCCAAACGATGCGTTAAGCATATAAAATGCAAAACGGAAGCGACGTTCATGGATAGATTACACACAAT
Organism: Drosophila tani; assembly: GCA_008042535.1. Taxonomy (NCBI): domain Eukaryota; kingdom Metazoa; phylum Arthropoda; class Insecta; order Diptera; family Drosophilidae; genus Drosophila; species Drosophila tani. The sequence goes on along the minus strand of VNJO01012101.1, from coordinate 5,794 downwards.
TCTGCCATACCTGGAAATATGCAGCAACGTTCCTTTTTCCTTTCCAGGGGTTTTTCCCACCGCTTTTCCTGCGTGTCTGCAACTGTTGCATATTGCAGTGCGTGCGTCGCCTTTATTGTCCTGATGTTAATGGAAACACCTGCTCACAGCGTAGAAGTCAGCGGCGGCGGCGATGCCGGAGTGCCAGACATTGTCAGGGGATTCTGGCCAGGATTGGGAGGGGAGTGGAGGCCGGTATCCAGCGTTAAAGCGCCCTTGGTGACGCCCTTAAGCTGTGTCACCGTGTCTCTCGCCGCCGGATGGCAGTCGACGGACAGACAAGCGGAGGAACGGACGCAGAGTGACGCCTTCGGGGAGCGTTTTCAGGTAATGTCGGCAGGACCCATTTTACAAAAGTGCAGAGAGTAAAAATGTGTGTCTCTGTAAGCTACTGATGATTCCCATCTTTATTGTTAATGAAAGCATCCAAAATATTTAAGAATATATGATTATTAAGGAAAGATTTCTTTGATTGGGAGTGCTTAATTTCTTTCCTGAATCAATATATATATTATAAGGAAAGCATTGATTACTTCTCCCTATATTTTATAATAACATTAATTTTTTAATAATAATTATACAATCTAAAATCGGAATCCCCTGCAATATTATTACCTTACCTTGCCAGTTAGATCCTAATGATATATGTTCCCAAAAAAAGTAATTGCTTTCAATGTATGTTTATGGAAAATTACCTTTCTCCGTGTGAGGTTCTGCCTTCGAGGCAAGCAAAAGGGACATGCAAGTGGCGAAACTACCCCAAAAGTGCCCTATGGCAATCATTAGAACTTTATGGCCTTTCGATATAATTTCCAACCCTCTCCAGCTTAATGAGCTCCATGCGGCCGAGCGGGTTCAATTGAATTGTGCTCTGCAAGTTGGGCAAACCCAATTAAAATTTCCACTGTCCGTTTCGGGACGATAAGGAAAGAAAAGACCCACTATTCCTTCCACCATTTCTTTTCCCACCTCTTATGCACGCAGAGAAAAAGTATTAACCAAAATAGGGATAGTTTTGATATAAGAAACAGCTAGAAGTTTGACTTACTTAATTTTTAGGTAAATTTCGGGGGTAAATAAGAGTAATAATATTTAAATATTTTTCTGAAGGTTAGAAGCCATTAACCTCTGAGCCAGGAATGCACAAGAAAGGATAATGCCAAGTTTCTACGGGATAATTGTTTTTTTAACAAAATAATATAGAAAATAATATAATTTTCTCTCTGCACAGGTGTCGCCTGAGCCACACTGCTTTCCATTCGTTCCCGGCCACACGTTGCACTCGGAACTCACTCAAAGTGGGGGTGCAGTTCCAGGTTCCACTCGTTCCGGGGGACTCAGAGTGCGCCTCGGCGTATGCAGCATGTTTCAGTCGCTTGTGGCAGGCAGTTGCATTCGATTGCCAGCACTTCAGCAGCGGAAAAGCGGATAGCCGAAGGCGGAAAAGCAGAAAAGCGGAAAAGCCAGCGCAGGAGACGGAGGGAGAGGAGGAGAGAGCAAGCACATTCGCTGGTTCGTTTCGACACAGTTTTCCTTCAGTTTTCCTTCGCCTTTCCGTTCTGTTATTGTTGGCCTTTGTTTATTAGTGCGTGTCTGCGCGCTGCGAGCGGTTTTTCGTAATTGAAACGAGAGCGACATAATTAAATTAAAATTTCCCCGCACACACACACACACACAGTGGCGGCGCACTAGCATCGATAGACCGGGGCCAACTAATCACATTACCAGCCATCAGCCATCAGGCATCGGGCAGCAGGCATCAGCCCACCAGTCGTCAGTCTTCAGTCGGAAACCGAATCGCAGAGCCGCAACACAAGACTCACAGTTCGCACTGCATACTTTTTGGCGCGCTCCGAAATAAACACACCAATACACGTACACGTACAGCAACACTCCAACACACTTCCAAGCTCCGCTCCGCTGACGTGCCTGTGTGTGTGCGCCAAGCGACCGAATTCATCAACTCTTGTGTCTGGTGAGTTGACATAAAAGACAATGAAATGGCTGGCAATAAACGGCAGAGCCAGCAGAGAAAATTCGGGGAAAATGCCTTGGGAAACCCAAGTGTCTTGGCCATATTTTTGGTGTGAATGTGCAAATAAGGATCATAAAGTTCAAACATTCTGTCATATGAAGCCGAAGCCTCAAAAGTGTTAAATCAGTGACGAAAGAAAAGTTGTCTTATATAGAGAGGGGAATTTTTGGTGCATATGATTAAATTCAAGGAATAATTTCGGATTATCCTTGTATATATTTCGCGCTGAATAAGCAAAAACCAAGGCCTTCAAGCTTATGATAATATAAAATGCTTAAAAGTATATGAGACCTGCCAGAAAAATACCTAATTTCAAAGGAAATTAGTTGGGAAAGAGCTCTTTAAGTACAAACATTAACTCTAATTGCAATAAATTGCAAATATCAATTGTTTAGTTTTTGAATTGTGATTCTTAAATAATTTATTGTGTGAATGTGTGTTAATAAATGGAATAAATTAATATGTAAGTAAGGTAAAATAATTATAATTATCAAGGTATTATCATTAAATACTATAGTTCCCTAATTATCTATATTAAAATGAAGGAAAGGGAAATGTAAATATTTTACAGTCGATAAACTCTTCTATAATGTTTTGGCAACTTCTTAAAAATAAAAATTCCTTGCCAGATTATAGCAAGTAATTAAAGAATATTTAAATTCTGGTTAAAAAATATATTAGCTGTATTCCATATCAAAAATTGAGGCATTTCAATTAAAGGGAATGTTCAACTGTTGATTACAACTTACTCTAGAAGAATTGTAAATAACATTTTAGCATTAAAAAAAAGAAATATAAATGGCAATCGTTCAATCAAAGAGTAGAATGAATTTCTAGGAAATAGCCTTGACTATATTTACCTCTTGTTTTCTTTCTTTTATGAGTTTGCTTCCACCCTTGCAGAATGCATTTCAATAAAAACTATAGGTATAAATATTGCCCACTTAAATGTTCTTTTGTCACAATTATTGCTTCCATAAATATTCAAGGAAACTGTTTTTACATCGTCAGTCCATTTCAATGATGGCCTGTATTATTTTTGTGCCATAATACACGTAACACCTTTCCTGGGCTTTAAATGGAAATTTCAATTTCAATTTCCTGCTTTTGCTGCCTCTGTAAACACCATAAGCAATGAATTAAAGCCCTGGGAAGCGCGCGGGAAGTATTAAGCTGTGGACTTCCTTTGTTTTGCTTAATTTCGCTGTGGCCCGAGGCGAAATAAGTGAACCGGAATTGTCATTCACCCGGGGATCGATGAACCCCATTCATAATCCCGGCTCATCCGCCCACCCAGCCCCCTTTATTATCCCTGCTCATCCTTGACCGGAACGCATCTGCGGTTAATGTGCGACAATTGTTCGATTTCCCTGCCCTCCTGTCCGCAATTGCAATTTACTGCGCTGTAATTATTTTACTTGCATGCGTTAATTCTCTTATTTTTTTGCTGCAATTATGAGCACGCCTGCCGCTTTCCGTATTTACTGTACATCCTTTTTTTCCGCAATTGAAAATCAATTTTGTAAAATGCTCCCCCTTGCCTCTTAAATTGGACAAATGGTTTTTTGTTTGCATGCGAAATTGGATGATTGAATTGCATGTGCATTAAATACGTGTTCTTTTGCCACTCTCGGCGAGGAGGGCCCACTCAACCGACCAGCAATCCGACCATAGAGCCATCGAACCATCCATCCAACCCATTGAAAGTAGCCTGAGCCCTGCAATCACATTCGCTCACAATTCGCATTTGTCGCGCTTCAATTATAGTGGAAAATATTTGCATTCCGACGCATTGCACTCGAACGGACGGAAAACGGGGGGGAAGTGTTTGTCTACGTGCCATTCGAAGGATATCCCGACGAGTCCTTTAGGTAGGGGACTTAACACGGGGCTTTGCATTCGTATTTCGCATTCAGCATTGGCGACCATGGTCCACAGTTAAGCATCGGATCGAAATTATGCATGCTTCATTTAATATTTAATTAAATGCGCATAAAATAAATACAACATAACTACCTGTTTTTTTTTGGCCAGTTCTGTTTAATAAATAATAATTAAATGGCATTTCAAATGAAAGAGCCTACGGTTAACAACTCTTCGGGAAAAGTATGGCAAATATGCATTAAAAAATAGTTATTTCCGATGAAAGTAAAGTGCCATAAAAACTGATCCTAAAGCCTTTACTATGCATTTCCAATATATAATAAAAAAAATCCTATTGCCTTCCAATCTTATTAAATTTTACAAAGCTCCCCCTTGGGCAGGACAAGTGGAATATATAATATTCACTCTACAAAATCCTCCAACAAAAGCTTATACATAATTTAATAGAATATTATTTTCTGCTGAGACGGCAGCCGGCAGATGGCCAATGGCCGAGCCACAATAATGCATAGATAATGCTGTGGGACGGAGATTCAGTCGTGTCCTAAACCCCACACCTCCCTTTCTGCCGGAGTAAAGTGGGGGCTGAAGAATGCATTTCCTGGGGCTGCTGCTCCTCCTGCATCAACAAATTATAATTGTAAAGGCTGGCTCCGGCATGGCTCTGTAGCGGTGGCGACGGCGAGGGGTCAGTTTCAGCGTGCGTTTGCAAAAGTCATAAAGAGCCATCCACTTTTTCCACGTTGCTCGCCGGGAATCGCCGACAAGTGCCGGACAGCCGGACAAGTTGACATTTTTGGTCCGCGACTCCTGCTGCTCTAGCATTTCTTGCCTCTATTCTCTCTCCCGAGAAAGTATGTTAATAAAAATTTTAATTTATCGCCAGGCATAAAAAGTGGTAAAGTGCTGGGGCAGGCGGGATCCCGTTTTCCCCGCCTTTAACAAGGATATTTTCATATTTTTCTTTTTTATACTCCCTGTGTGCTTTAACACGCACAAAACGCGTTCGTTGCCATCGCCATCGTTGGGGTCCTCAATATCTTTGACACTGGGAAAAATAAATATATTTTAAACACACTTTAGAAGCTTACAGAAAATTATATTAATATTAAACCTATTTAATATAAATAATTAAAAAGGGGAAACAAGAAATTTAATATTTATAATGAGCTTAGGATATTCAGTAAATATTGAGTTATTGATAATTTCGGTTATTTATAAATACAATTCGATTAAAAGCTGTCTCAAAATCTAAAAATTTAAATGAATTTCTTACTCAAAATCAGAAATTCACTTATTTTGAATTTTTTTAAAATAAACCATCGTTTTCTTATAGGAATTAATTTATTTTTTAGAAAGGTTTTCGAGTTATAAAATCTTTAAAATCATTTTGAAAATGTTTTCCTCAAGAAAAATATTTAATAATATTTAAAAATAGCCACATATTATTTTTCAGTGCCCTACGGCCCTTGCAACACCCTCTGCTAACGCCCTCCGCCAGTAATGTTGACGGTGTCAGTGACGCCCTCGTCCACTTCGAAGTAACCCTCCCCCGAACTGAGCCCCTCCCGAACGCGGCGGCGCCTCATCGATAATAGTTTCAAGAGTTTTTCGGCCAAGCAAAATAGAAATGCAAGCCAAGTGCCGTCTGCAGATCCCTCAGCACCACCTCATCCCGCAGTTTCCCACCCCCATGCGAACCTCATATACCATCCTTGAACAGAGCACGCCCCCTCGGAAAACTCAACGGAACGCGGGGCGTGGCAGAGAGGCGTCCACTTGAAAGTTCGATTTTCTGTATTGAAAATTGGCGTGCATTAGTTTCAGACTTTCCAA
>VNJO01012099.1:0-44432 GCA_008042535.1 Drosophila tani | reverse complement strand
GCAGTAATCTGGGAAAACGTCTGGCCTTGGTTGATGAGAGTGAAATATGTCCCTCCTACTTCATCTACCCTCTAATCTTAATCGTTTTCAGCATGGTACTGATCATGGCACTTAACGCATTTGTCTACTTCAAGCAGCCCATTCTGATCTGGTTCTACGAGCACGAAATATGCATGAGCATGGCTGTGCGAATGGAACTGGAACGAATGAAGAAGTTCGATGCTTTTTTATCCTTCACTCACAAGGACGAAAATCTTGTAGAAGAGTTCGTGGAGACTCTGGAGAAGGGCCAACGCAAGTTCCGCCTGTGCTTCTACCTCCGCGACTGGCAGGTGGGCGCATCCATTCCGGAGTGCATTATCCGGTCGGTGAAGGACTCGCGGCGCATTATCATCCTGATGACGAAGAACTTTGTGGAGTCCACCTGGGGAAAAGTGGAGTTCCGGCTCGCTCTGCACGCCACCTCCAAGGATCGTTGCAAGCGGCTGATCGTTATCCTCTATCCGGATGTTGAGAACTTTGACGATCTGGACAGCGAGCTGAAGGCCTACATGGTACTCAACACCTATTTGAGGCGGGACAGCCCAAATTTCTGGAACAAGCTCATCTACTCGATGCCCCACGATACGTTATTAAAAGCAGTCTAAGCTAATGCTAATTGTTGCTCCATAAAATATGTTACTATAAGATTATGACATTTTTTTTTAGATTCAGAAGAAATTAAATGTTCTGCCTTTTATATGAACTTTTTACCACTAAAAATATAAATTTTCGCAATTTAAAAATTCAACAAGCAATATAACTCTTATATTTTGGTCAATCTATCTTTTTTTGTATACAGATCTCGTGAGGATTGGCAGCCTTATATTTCAAGATATTATCGAGGTTGTTCTGCCTGAATTTTCATTTGAGCTAATTTGCGAGCAAAGTTCCCTGGAGATTAATTTTTAATACATTTTTGATTGAGTTGATTTGGGACTCTGATTACTTGAAATGGTTGTGATTTTTGTTGAATTTTTATAAATTTAGCTCATAACCAAGCAGTCGCTTGTCGGATTCTCAGCGAAGAATGTGGAGTATTTTCCCGTTTTATTTTATCGCCTTAGTCGGTGGAAATTTTTTGCAGAACATAAGTGAAGACTATTGTGAAGTCTATTACAACCGCTTTAATAGCAATATAAGCACTCACAAAATTTGCAAGAAAGTTAACGAAACCATTACAACAAACGAATTCGAACTTAAATTAGTGGAGTCAAATTTAACACTGCACTGGAGGCACCAAAACTCAGAATGGAATCTTTGCAGAGTTACGGATCAAATCGCGGAATTGGTTCACCTAGAGATATTGGGGATTCCAAATCCTGAGGATCTCAGATTTCGCCAGGGATGGCAGTATCTTAGAGAGCTTGGTTTGGAGAAAGCAGAGTCATTGGAATTAAGATTGGATCACTTTTTAATTACAGAGAGGATTGTTCATTATGTAGATGGACCCATTGAGTTAGATATCGATTTTCAGGGATCTGAGAATTTATATCCAATAAATGATTATGTAACTGCAAACACAAAGCGATTGAGAAAGCTGGACTTGCGAGGATTCCGCCTTCAACAGCCTGCGATCTGTGATGAGCTGGAATTTTTCAGGTTAGTTTATAAGCTGCACTTATAATCCAACTACCAGTTCTGCAACATTCACTTTTCTCTGTTCCAGTTCGTCTGAACTACAGCAAAACCTGGAGGAATTATCAATTCACGGCAAGCCGGAAGTTGACATGGAGTGCTTTGAAAATTTTTTGTCGCTGAAGTATATAATCTTCAATGGGCCCTATAAGCCCTTTGAGAATCTAACTGCTATCATCTGCGATCCCGAGTGGAAGTACTGTGAATTTACATTTGGAAAAAACGGTCTTAAGTGCCCCGAGAAGTGTTACTGTTATTTTCCAGACATTTTTAGTCGCTTTACTATCGATTGCTCCCCTTTAAGGCACTCTCAAATTCCACCACTACCGATTTCAATTGACGGAGAAACTGAGCTTTTTTTCAGAGTGAACAATTTAACTCAGCTGCCCAACAACTCATTAATTGGCTACAATGTTCTTAAAGTCCTTGACGTTGCCGATAACCAAATAACCAGCCTTGACATCTATCAACTTCCAAAGAAACTGAAGAGGTTGGACATCTCTTTTAATTACATCAAAACCATTGGCAGTGATGTTGCGGATTTCTTTTTGGGCGGCGTTGAACTTGGCCAGGTGTACATTAGATGGTTAGTTAACTGCGAGAATAGGTCCTTGGTCAAACTATTACAGTTAATCTCTCACAAAGACGATGTTATTTATGATCAATTAAATGGAACTTGTCCTGGAAAATGTAAATGTTGCTATGATCGCAACACAGATAATTTTTTGATCAACTGCAGCAGCCAAGCTGTGAAGTACCCAGAACTACCGAGCCGTATTCCCAGTAGGGTTACCTTGTTATTGGTCAACAGTAGCATCAGGGAAATTCCCAAGAACCTGTCAGGCTCAATTTTGTTTGATAACATGACCTTCTTGGACTTACGCAACAACAGCTTAGAGGCTCTGGACGATGAGGTTGTCGACTCCTTAAGTTTTCAAGATGTCACCAAGCTCGAACTGTCTGGAAATCCCTGGAACTGCAATTGCAAGGCGAAATCCTTTCTGTTTTTCTTAAAGAATCGGAAACCGTCGGAATACACCATTGCCCTGGATCGATGCAATATTTCAATGTGTCCCGACAGCTGCATGTGTTGCCTTGACAGTTCTGAGAGTTCAGCCCTAACCGTGGAATGCCAAGGTCAGCGGCTACAGCGATTACCCCTTCTGCCCGACTCTGTAACTACCTTGGACCTCAGAAATAATAATATTACGGAAATCAATCTACAATCACAAAGATTCCTAAGCCATATAATACTCTCTACAAGACTGACTGTATATTTGTCTGGAAATCCATGGACCTGTACGTGCGAAAAAAACGACCTTTTCGCCTTCGCTAAAAAAATTTCGCTTTTCATACCCGATTTTTCTGAAATGGCTTGCAGTAATCTGGGAGAACGTCTGGCATTGGTTGAAGAGAGTGACATATGCCCCTCTTACTTTATCTACAATTTATTCCTTATAGTTTTCTGCATTATAATGATCACAGCAGTTAACACTTTGGTCTACTTTAAGCAGCCTATCTTAGTCTGGTTCTACGAGCACGAAATATGCATGAGCATGGCTGTCCGTTTGGAGATGGAACGCATGAAGAAGTTCGATGCCTTCCTGTCCTTTACTCACAAGGATGAAAATCTTGTAGAAGAGTTCGTGGAGACTCTGGAGAAGGGTCAGCGGAAGTTCCGCCTGTGCTTCTACCTCCGCGACTGGCAGGTTGGCGCATCCATTCCGGAGTGCATTATCCGGTCGGTGAAGGACTCGCGGCGCATTATCATCCTGATGACGAAGAACTTTGTGGAGTCCACCTGGGGAAAAGTGGAGTTCCGGCTCGCTCTGCACGCCACCTCCAAGGATCGGTGCAAGCGGCTAATCGTTATCCTCTATCCGGAGGTTGAGAACTTTGACGAACTGGACAGCGAGCTGAAGGCCTACATGGTACTCAACACCTACTTGAGGCGTGACAGCCCGAACTTCTGGAACAAGCTTATCTACTCGATGCCGCATATTAAGTAAATCCAAATAAAAATTCAGAATTAAATATTGCTTGCTTATTGATTTTTAAAGCATTATCTATTATATTTTGTATTTTAGAAACAATTTGAAATTTGAATCTTTCTTATGTATATGATTACAAAATCAATTAAAGATACAGTAAGTGTGAAATAAAAAATGTTAAGTAAATTGTAGTATTTTCCTTATATTTTCATTCTCCACCGAACTTTCATTAGGAATAAACCCTGAACTTAACCTCAAACTTTCGAGGGGCTTAAACAATTTTAGAATCTCAAACATTTTGAGTAAAAATTTATTTTAAAGTTTTTTTGGTAGATTGATAGATTTTTTTTTATTTAAATATTAAGGGTTTTTTATTATTTTTTTTTTATTATACATATTTAGATTTTTATATATTATAAAGAATCAGTTTACGGGATAGAAGCCTCCGTCTAACGGTATTTACCTTTTGAAAGACCCAAAACATGGTGCATGCGCATGCGCACGGGGGAGAGCGATAGAGACCAAAAGAGAGAAATGAAACTACCCCCAAAAGCGAACTGAGCGGGAGATTAAGAGAGAGCCGCAGACACGGAAGGGTAACGAAATACGGAAATGCGCGACAAAAAGAAGAAGAAACGTTACTTCATACAACGCTCTCGCTACAAAAAATACAGCAAAAAAAAAAATAACAGAATGAAGGGACGAACGCGATGAAAAAGAAGAAGAGGAAACCAAAACCAACCCGAAACAGACATAAAACAGACAACTGCAAGAAAAACTCAGTCTGTCGAACGAAACGCGAAACGAAAGTAGCCGCGCGGTGGCCACCAAATAAATAAATCAAATAATTCGATGTTAACAAATTAAACATAGTTAATCGTATATTTTTGTACACACGACTCGTACAAGTAATTTAGCAAGCATCAAAACACCAAAGTGCATTTAATACAAATACAAATACCAAATTTGTAAATTAGTGCTAGATGAGAAAAAGCAAGCAATAGTCCAAAATCATAAATCCATTACTCATTAAGCAAGTGATAAATATACGTGTTCACGTCGTATTTCATATGTAAGCGAAAATTGCAACTAATCAATGTTCAGGCATTTGCATTTTCTGTTTGTGTTTGCGTTTGCTTTTGCATTCTGCAGTTTGTTTGTTAAAAATCGAAGGCAGACAAACAAAGTCGCCAAGAAGCGCGTGCCAAAAGCAAATGAAAAAGTCAACAACAACAACGATAACGCCAGTGGTGCTTTTTATATTGCCGCTGAAGCAGCTGATGGACAGTTTGTTATGAAGCTAATGGGAAGGCGAGACAGGGAAAGGGTGAGAGCAAAGTTGTTGGCCAGCGATAATCGGGAGAGAGCGCCACCCCTGCTAGAAAGTCTCTCACTCTCACAGCAGGCGAGAGCGAACCAAGGCCGGCATTGCAAAATGCAACGATATAGAGAGTGGCGAAATGAGCGCACGAAATTACCCACAAAGAAAAATACTAGAAGCCCATTGAGTAAAGGAATAGGGAAATAAAATATTTAACTAAAAATAGATACGGTGACACAAAATCTAGATAATTTGTTAAGTTTTTAGGTTTTTAAAATCATTTGCCATTACCTTCAGAACTTTTAAAGTAGAAATTTGAAAAAAAAAAAAAACTAACATAAAAATATATTCTTTTAAAAAATATGTGGCTTAATATTAATTTACGAATTAAATTGTCAGGAAGTTTTAACTGTAAAGAAGACTTTTTTGCATCTAAAATCCCAATTCACACTCTATCTACCTTCATTTTTATCATTTCAAATCGTGGAATTATACCTTTAAAGTTTAAACCCTTATCTTATACATTGCTGCCCTGAACACGGAATAAAACCAGAAATTACTTCAATCTATCAAAGCTTTCTTAAAACATGCATCCCTTCCTTGTCTAACAACCTAAGCCGCTTACTTTAATCCCATAAAATGTTCAGAAATTCACAAATTCCTAATTCAAGTGCAGAGCATAGGCATTACCATGCTTATTATCGTCATGGAAGCTTTTATCAGGACCACCGCATACTTAAGTCGCTTTCAAATTGCAATAAATATCCTCGTGCACTCCCACGCACCAACATATACTTAATGCCAGTTATCAGGTCCCCCCGCAACGGCTGTCATCAGGAAATTAAGCGCACTTTGGCTTTCCACCTGCTTTCAGCCTTCCACTTGCCATTAATTTGCAACAAATTTTGGCGGTTGCAAGCAAGACTTCCTGCTGCTCTTGCCACAAGTGAAGTGACTAATGCAATTATGCATTAATTTGCGGCAGCATCACGCCTCCTTATGATATTTTCAACATTTCCGCAGGATTGTGAAGGCGCTGAGCATGCAGAGGAAGCTGACTGCTAGAAGAGGAAACTTCTGTGCCAGCATTTGACAAAATACATTTATATTTTGATTTCCGTGAGGCAGATAGCAAGGGGCATGAAAGGCGAAAATGAGTGGAGATATACACTGCACGACAAAATGTCATTTTACGAATATGTTCATGAATTTTTATGGCTAGAAATTATAAAGATATAGTGAAAAAGGTTCTATTAATTGTTATGAAAAAACGATACCATCTTATGTGGCAAATTTTTATCACCAATATTCTCAAAAGAGAAGGGTTATAACTTTTTAAATAAATCGGACTTAAAATTAACCAAACGCTTTAAATAATAAAAAATATGAGCGTCCTAGATCGGTCAAGAAATTATTCAAGACTGTCTTGTTGGTCATTCTTTCTTCTGCCTTTTAAATACCCTTTTCGATTTCACTTATATATTTAGGAACTAAAATAAAAATCTCTTGGTTATATTTATCTCAGTGGGGCACACACAAAGCTCTCATATACCGAATGCAGGAAACGAGATGACAGTTAAATGTGCAGTGCAGTTGAGATTCCGCTGCATTCAACGCCGACGTGAGGCGCACATGTGCGTTTGTGCTGCAAATGGTGTGCAATCAAATGGATGTGGCAATGCCACCCATAATAACGAAGAGAAGGAAGCAGTCACGGGTGCAGGATCAGGAGCAGAGGCAGGAGCAGGTGCCCAAGGAGCAGAATCAGTAGCTGAGTGCATTCGTGTGGCAGTGCAATGGTGAAGAAGGAAGCTGCCAGCCACATTTAGCCAACTTTTAATTATCGTACTTGAGTCGAAAGTCGGGGGCGAGACTGGGTTTTGTGTGGCTTGGAAATACACAAAGTGCTGGGTGTATCGCTGGGGAACTAGTTCNGCAGTCCATGAAAGTCGTACTTTGGCGATTTTCAACGAACTAGTGGTAGGGGCAACTTGATGTTAATTTTTTTCTACAACGGCAACGGCACAGGTCACAAACAAACATTTTTTTAGTTAATACACACCTTAAGCTTTAAACAAATACACTTTTCTTCCCAATATTTACAAAAATGCAAAATTTAAAGCTATTTTGGCAAAGCACGAAAAACGAACGGTAAAACTCAGTGCTGCACCTGCTGCAACATATGTTGTGTTTGAAAGCTCACAGCTGATCAGCTGGAGTATATCATTCACAATAGATCATGATAATAAGCTCACTGGGCTATTTGTAATCGATAGAGATCAAGCTTTGGCGCCAATCAACGCTTTTAAAATTGAATTAAATGGAGCTAGATCGGCCATTTCGCCCACAGTGCGACGGCTGCTTGCCAACTTTAAGTTAATTGTCTGAGTGGTAAAAGAGCAATCATGCATGTGTGCAAATACTTGCGAGAGTGCTCGGGTGTGCGTGTGTATCGGTGTGTGTGGAATGCAACTCCGGCTAACTGTATCTGAGCGTGCTGCATGCCCACATACATATGCATGTGCGCTCGCTGTACGGAGAACCGACTGAATCTGTCAGTTTCTGCTGTTGGCTTTTCTTAACTTTTTCCTCGATGCTAAATGCTCTAATTACGCCTAATGGAATACCCACACAGACACTGGAACACCCACACATATACTCGTTCGTATTTTATTTGTGAGCATTTGTGTCTGTGTAATTATTCGAGTATTCTTCAGTTGCCTTGTTGTTTCCACTGTCTGTGTGCATATTCATGACTTTGTTGCCTGTTCGTTGAGTTTTTAAGCCAATTTAAATGGACCGGACACCGGCGAAGGAAGAGCAGCGGAGAAGACCACTTGTCCATCCTTCCTGCTAACCCATATCCTTTTTTCGGACTGCCCCACATACGCTATTTATAAGTGAAGCACACATTTTTTTACACCAACTGCACACGAGAAGGATATAAAAAAATAAAAATAAGTACAGAGGAGAATTCCATTGTTGGCGGCATCCAAAGTTGTCCGCTTTTTTTTTTGCTGTTTGACTCAAATCTGCATAATTGAAATTTGTTTCACCAATTTTAAATGAATATTTCATTAGACGAAATTTTAAATTCAAAGCACAAAAACTGCATTAAAAGTGAAAAAACAATTCCCAAATAAAGTTGTGGGAAAAAATAGCCAGGCAGAAATAAAATAATGTTCGCTAGAGGGAAATAAATCAAAAGTAACCCAGCTTGCAGGCATAATTTATTTATGCTAAATAGAACTGAATTATAACTTTCTCTCAAATTAGAACATGAAATGTTGGATAAATCCACAGAGCAATTAACAAATTCGCTTAAAATTTTAATTTAAAACCAACAGTAAACTTTTTGGCCAAAAACTAAAAGCCAATAAAAAGTTTTAGAGTAAAAATAATTGTGCTGTAGTAAAAAATTCAAATAACGAAAAGTTTAGAAGGGCAATGACTCCATAAAATGCATAATAAACATAAAATCGTTAAAATAAGTTCTCATTAGACTAGAGGCATAAATGTAGGTATTAATTTATTCCGTAGGAATATTAAATACATAAATAAATACTGCTAATAACTTAAAATATATTCTATGATAAATTGTAAAATTGTAATGTTTTTCTCAGTAGAAAACTTTTCGACTTTAATCGTTGTTTGGAACCCATCTAAAATAGCAAGAGAAAATTTATCAAAACTGCTAATTCAAATTCATAAAGTTTGACTTCTTGAGTTTCATTATCAGCAAACCGCAGAGCACGAGGCTTCTTCTGGTTGAAGTTCTCGATCAACTTTACCTATTATATAGACAGGGGAAAGCTGTCCAAGTTTGGCTGGCTGCCGCCTAACCCTTCTAGCCAAACAAAAACAAAACTAATAATTCAATCAAGCCGGGGCGGCGGTATCGTATCCAACATGTTGGCATCGAACCGCCTCGAACGCAACTCTTATACGCTCACACCCATTCGGTCTGGTTCCAATTGGACTGGCAGCATAAAATACACGCTACCGCTGCGCTTTTTGGCCATTTGTCTCTGCGACGCCGTCTGTTTCGTGTCTACACTTCCGATTCTACCGATTATATACATATTTCCCCATTGCGAGGCCCACGAAAAAGAACAGTCGACGGCTTTTTTGGTGGCAAAGCGCGGCTGCCACGGGCAGCGATTGCAATTCGAGATTCGTGTTAGCAACAGTCGTTATAATCGACAAAACGGTAAACGCCAATAATGAGAACAAGTGAATGGCTGAGCCGTTAGCGGAATGGCCAGTAAACTGTGATAATTTCCCTCTTGTGCTTGATTTATACGCCAAAAAAAAAAAAAAACAAAAGAAAAACATTACAACTGTGCAATAAGAAAGCTGCCATTCTTATCTTATCAAGCGTAAGGCCACGCTGCGTATGCGTAATGCTGGCTGCTTGCTGTTTGCCGTCTGCTGCTTGCTGCTTGCTGCTTAAGCCATCCTCAATCGAAAAGCCGTTAAATTGCGCTGGCCAAAACAGCTGCTGCTCACTTTCCCTTTTCCCAGAGACATTCCCGAAAATAAACCAAATGAAACGTTACCGATATCGGCGTTTAATTAGCATCCATTAAGTGCATGTGATGTAATTTGAGTGAATGGACTGAGAAACGTTTAGTGTTTGGATATAGAAGAACTTTGTTATGTGTGCTCGGGGGTCTTATCGGGTTCTAAGGCTGATACCATACGATAAGGCTTTTGGGATTAGATAAATTCTCGAAATAAACAAACAATTTTTAGAGTCTAGAACTTATGGGTAAAAATGAAAATAATATCAAGGTCTAGGTTAATTGTGTAAATATTTATTTAAAAAATTTTTATTTGTCAACTTTTAAAAATTATTACGAAAGAAATAACTGCTGAGTAATACAATATAATATTTATTTTCTTATCAACCACTGAGTAAATATATTTTTTTTCATTTAATCACTGAAATATTGTCGATTTAATTTTTAATGCAATTTTAATAATCGCATCTTTAATGACAATAATTCCCCATAGTCTGTCCTCGAACAATTAAATTCACCCAGCCAGCACTCAATAACTTTAAATAAACATCGCATTTGGCAGAAAATCCCCGAGGGCAAATAACAAATGTGAAAGAGAGAGAATTAAACGCCGAAACCATTTAAAGCTCCAGATAATCGGTTCGCATTCATGGAGAGCCCTAATTAAATCCAATTGAATTGAATATTCAGCAGAGTTAAACAATTAAAACGCAAACACAATTAAGGCAATTGAATGAAGTGAAGATGGAAATGATTGAAAAACAGTGCAAAGAAAAATAGATTGAAATAGATACGAAAATGAAATATATTTGTTACACTCATCCCAATATTTTTTCTCTATCTCTTACCCGCCAATAGTGAAAATCGCATAATTCATTTGCCAAAAACAACAACACCAAAAAGTAAATAATTAAATATCGCAGTGAATACGTGATACGTCCTCAACCCAAAAAGGCAATTAGGAGTTAAATATATAAATTAAAGCTGTCCAAAATGCGCCGCAACATCAAATTGATCGTGTTCGTGAGCATCATCTGGATGTTTGTGATGGTCTACTACTTCCAGTCCAGCACGGAGAAGGTAAGTCTTAAGTTAGGCAAAATTTACAAGATTGTATCGGCGGTAATAACTCAACCAGGACCGACTATACGAGTATACACACTTTTCAAGACGTTGCCAAAAGAAAAGTACTTATAAAGCTCATTTATTCTCACCTGCCTTCAACTATACTGCGTCACTTTCGTTTTCCTTTTGCCCAGGTGTTCTTTCATTTTTTTTGTCTCTACGACATGAGAGCTAATGGTGAGCCGTTTTTCAGCTTACCTTTCAGATCATGCAATACCTGGCAAAAAAAAAGAAACAAAAAGTAAACTCAAACTTAAAATTGGAGCCACCCTTCGCCACTATTTCTTCCTCTTCCGCTTGAGTCATCATTATCATCTTTTTCAACGAAGACTGCGATGATGGCATCGGAGAGAGAGGGAGGTCCGTTGCGTATGCCACCCTGCATAGTAATTATTGGATTTGCTACCGTCTTGATACTCCATTGTTTTCTCTTTTTCCTCTTTCACACCCTCTCACCTGTCGCACATAGTACCCTCTCCACATAATTAGCCTCACGTATCGCCAGGTGCCACCATCTCATTTACTCCCCAACTGTATTTTTGTCGCTTACTTTACAAGTTTTAATTAAGTTTTTTGGCTTGTCAGTTGCCAACCCATATGCTTATAGTTAGCATTTTTTTGGTTATTTATTACACAGTTTTCGGTTGTGAAGAGGTCATCTAACATGGGCTGTGCCCCACTTTAGGTATCAGGGTACTCATTAACATTATCTCTATACAAATAAGTAGTATATTCCACTTATATCTTGGAATTTAATATAAAATGTGCACTTACAAGCCAGCTCACTTTATTTGTGTGGCTTTAAATTGTATTTGTCAGTGGCACACGTGTACTTCAATTGAATTTGGCTTGTTTTGCTTACTTATTTATCCAACCCACAAGAATAACAGCAAATTTCGTTTGTGTTTTCTGTAGAAAAAATAAAAACAAATACACTTCAGCACGAAAAGGGAAGAACTCACTTCACTCCCCCACACATGAGGCAAAATGTCAATTTATTTCAGCAATTTCAAATATATACACTTTTTCTGCATTTTATTTTGCTAGCGTGCGGAAAGGAGAGAAATTACATACTCAATAAAATAAATACAACAAGGACCAACTACAAAGTGACTGAGCAAAAAAATGAACTTTTTCCGTGAAAACATCGCATGCAGCACTTTTTTAAAATGTTTTTAAGAGTGTTTAACAAAAAACCCTTTTAATTTATTGCCCACTTTGAAAGATGCTGTGGCATTCATGGCGTTGCTGTTATCTGCTCAATATTTCACGCCAAAAAAAAAAGAAAAACAGAAGCAACTCAACTGAAACATGCTTTAAAAGTCAGCCAAAAATTTAAAATGAACATAAAAAATGTTAAATAATATTAAAAGCTTTTGCACCCACTCAGAAATATTAAAATATGCAAGCAAGTTACTATGGTAACTGGAATACACTTTAAAATTTAATAATTATATAAATAAATAATCGGAAAATATTTTTAAATATTTTACAACTAAGAATTAAAGCTCCCTGACATGAAGTTCAAACAAATATTAATTAAAAAGTGCTACTATTCATGCATCCTGAAACCCACATTAAATAAGTGTGAAAAGACAATGCCACAATGCTCTGTTAATTACACTTTTGATCTTTTGCAATGGTTTTTAAATTGAGGAAAATAATAATTATGAAAAGGCAGCAGCAGCAGCAAAGCAGAGTGTTTTTAAAAATGAAAACGTAAATCTGCACAAATGAAGCCGATTATGGAGATGCCTGCTGTGGTGTGTGTGCGTAAAAGTCGGTGAGTGTAAATACACACAGCGCACTTTACAGGCTCTCGCTTCGACGTCATCATCATCAACATCATCCCCTTCATCGTGGTGGTCAGTAGTGGAGTTTCAGCCACTTGTGGACACGGCCCCTTCCTTCCGGAATCCCCACGGCAATCATCTTCTTTGCGCCACCACCACCACCAGCACACCGAAATAATTTTTCATGTAAACTTGATTTATTTGGCTTTTTTGCGCTGCGCATAAAATGCAGGAAATGCGGCCACAGTCCACTCATTGCTGCTGTACTCTCGGACATTGGTTTTTCAGTCATTTTTCCCACTTTTGATAAGCTGTCCTCTGCTCGGCACAGGTTTAATTACTTACCTATTCCTGGACAAGCTAAATTAAAGCTGCAAACCTAGCAGATAAGATTAAGCTTGTTTGGTCATCTGAAGAGTTTAACATTATCAAATATTTATGATCATGGCAAGATAGGTTGGGGTTGGTTTAATAAGAAATTGTTAGCTTAGTACAAATTCTTCAAGTACTTGGATCCGAAAATAGATTAGCTTGACTGAGGCCTATCAGTCAAGTGAAGTGGGAATTTTTCAGAGCCACGATAGGAAGGCTAGTTATTTGTAGAAATCTTTGTTTAAGAAGCATAGTCAATTCCATCTTTGATAATATAATTAAAGATCATATTTTTAATCTTTCCGCATCCATCTTTAGCTCACTAAACTCTCTATCTCCAGCTTGAACTTTGCCAATGACATTTCATTCATAAAACCATATCCGAGTTTTTCTGCCATCTCATGTCGGACTTGACTTGATTCGTAATCGAAACGAGAGCGTCGAAATGGGGTTTGAAAGCAAAATAAATAACACAAAAACTTGCACACAAGTCAATCACACATTTAATTTAATTTAATTGTTAGCAGCGGGGCGTTGGTTACATAACCGATTGATTAGTTAGCGTTTTTTGTTGGTCTTCTTTCTTTTTGTGCCTTAATTACTTTGGTTAACCATTTGGGATTCCCGCAGCTTCTCAATATAGTGTTTGAAAATTGAACTTTCTCTTTTTGTGACTAAAGTTTTCCACTCTCATCTGGGGTCACGAATGGATTAAGTCGCTTATTTAACGGATTTAATTTGGGAGCTGCAAAGAAAGTGAATAGTAAAGAAAGAACACGAAGTTTAAGCATGAGAAAATGAGTTTATAATATAATAATGCGATTACTATTCATTTTTATTTAAGAATTAATTTCTGCCACGAAGTTTTCTTGACTTTTTCGTTGCGTAAACCCACTCTATATATACTACATCGCCATAATTTCCATCTGCTCGACACTTGAAGATGCTCCAGCATCGTTGGTCATATGCAAATGATGCCATCATAAATGCAAATTCTGACAGAAACTTTTTCCAGAAGTTTTCCTTTCCGATTTTCCCACATGCAGCCGCCCGCGATCTCATATGTAAAAAAGAAATCTATTATAACGACTGCCATTTAACTTTTATGGCCTTGCCGAAAAAAAAAAATATATAGGAAAAGAGAGAGAAATAAAGAGTCAGATGGTGTTATAAAAATTTCAAGTTCAAACTAAAATACTTTCAAAGACCTTAACGCCTCATGAATTCGATTTATAGCTATGCACATCCATTGGATTGGACCATAAAAAAGACCAGTTGGTAGATATACATATAATAAATAAATAAATCTATTTGGCTGTAAAGCAGAAAGCAAAAAGCAAACTAAACATTTGCGTGACAGAGCAAGTTACGCTCTGGTTGACAATCCACATTGCATTACCCACAAAAAACTCACTTCAAAAGAATGCCAAAGATCCAGCGAAAAAAATAACGTAATTTGCTCTTGAAAGCGCTCGAAATTAACATTTCGGACGATGGAAATTAATTTCAATTAAGTTCAATAGACGGCAATGATCGGGCTTAGAAATCAAACTGGTTCTTATAGAGGATAAAAGTGAGTGTGTGCTGGCTGGAGCCAGCCCATGACGAAAGCAGAACGATACAAAAAGATTCAGAGATTTTATTTGAAAATATAGACTTCGCTTGAAGAGTTTTCTGAGAACCGTCTGTTCCAATTAATCTTTGCCTGCTAATGATTTTAATTGCAGAGAAGTTTTATATTCTTTTTCGAATGCCAGGTCACTCAAAAGTCCATAGCAATAAAGTTTCCCATCTATATTTAACGACGAACGGCAGACAAATTAGCATTTTATCAGGCAACTCAAGTTGACTTTTTGAGTTTTGGGGCTGCGGCTTTCAATGACAACTGGCCGAAAGAAGAAGAAGTTAGCTCCAAAACTCGCCCTGTTGTATTTACAAAGTTCAGTTGCTTCTTTGGCATTTGATGAGCGCTTTGATTTACTATGAATAATTAACGAACGATGCCTATCTGCAGACTGGCTTGACTTTTGATTTTGCTTAACCTGGGGTTGGGGGATTAAGGGGAAAGGTAGGGATTGGAGGTCACAGTCAGCTTAAATGACAAACTTCTCGCTCAACCGGCTATGGATATATAATTTTTGAATGGGCCTAACCAAAACTGGTTATCTGCCCCTCCAGTTTCCTCTCTTTAACTGACCATCTGCGGCGGCTGTTGCTGGCGAGTGTTGCTGCTGCGTTGGATGTTGCTGATGTTGCTCTCGATGTTGCTGTTGTGTTCGCTGTCCAGTGTGGCTGCCGTCCGGCCATCAATGCTGCAATATTCATTGCATTGTTGCAGCTTCTGTTGTGGCTGATATTTTTTTAATGTTCTATGTTGTTGCTTCATTGTTGCTTCTGCTGTTAAACTTTCGGTTTCGCTACTGCAGCTGCTTTATCTTTTACTGCAATTTCTGTGGCTAGCTGCTGTTGATACCATATCCCTTAGCTGCAATTGCTGCTGTTACTGCTATATCCTTTGCCACAATTGCTGTGTCACATGCAACAAGAGCTGCTGCTGCTGCTGAGTTTTCTTTGCTTGATTTTTCTCTGGTAAATTCCTCTGCTGCGATTGCTGTTTACTTGGCAGCTATTGCTGTTGTCAATGACATTTCCTTAACAGCATTTGCCGCTGAAAATGTCTGCTATCGATGGTTTTTCCTGAACGGCAAATGCTTTTGCTGTTGATATTTCTTCAGCTGCCTATGCCTGGCTTTTCCCTGGCAGCTGTTGCTGTAGATGACAGCCAGGAGAACCTACTGCAAAGGGTGGAGTCTTTTCCCTTAGGCCTAGGACTTGGCTTTGGCAGCTGCTGCCTCTGCCTTTTGCTTGGCCTCCTGAGCGGCTGCTTCTGTTTTTGCTTTGGCTACCTTCGCCGCTTCCTTGGCCTCCTGAGCGGCTGCTTCTGCTTTTGCCTTGGCCACCTTCGCCGCTTCCTTGGTCTCCTGAGCGGCCACTTCTGCTTTTGCTTTTGCCGCCTTTGCCGCTTCCTTAGCCGCTTCTGAGGCCGCTGCAGCCGCTTCCTTGGCCTTTTCGGCCGCTTCTGCCGCTTTTTTCTTGCTATCGTCCATTACGCAACCTTAACCGTAACCGTAACTTAACGCACCGAGACAAGGTCGTCGGGTTTCGCTTGGCAATTTTACCCTTTATGGTCTTCTCCACATTATTCGCCGGTTCGATGGTGTGTGTCTGCACAGTAAATAAATTTGTATGTCAAAAATATTGCATTTCGGATTACTGGGAAAAGGGTAATGTGATACATTTGGTTATAATTCTGAATTTTAATTAAAGAGCCTTGGATTTAGGGCCAAAAAAAGGCTAATAGAAAGCATGGGAGAAAACACTGGGATTATCGATTGTTTTTATACTATATTATAATAATTTAAAACCCTTTTTAAACAGTCAAAAATATATTCAATTACTTGAAATTTAACTAATTCCCTAAAGAAACTTCATTACTGTTAATACACACTTTAATGGCTTCCGCTTACTTTTTTTATTGAAAGCCAACCCATTTTTTGCGCGTGCTCAAACCGGTCACGGTGCCATCGCCATCGCCATCGAACATATTTTTGGTAGTTGCCTCTGGGCCACTTTCAATTTCGATTGCTGATTTTTATTGTTATTTTACAACTTGTTTGGACTGCTTCCTATTGCGACCAGTGGCAGAGACCCACAAATGGCATAACAATGATAAATGCGGCCAGGAAAGTGAATTTCTTTGTCGAATGCGGGACAAAGGGGAGCTGGTTCACGGTGAACTTTCAGTTAAGACTGTTCTTTAAATGCCAGAAGGGAAGAACCGGTTTTTAAAAGAGCATGCTGATTATTTATTTTAAATTTACAAAGAAAAACCAAATAAATAAACCTAGAAGAGATTAAAAATTAAATCAAACCAAAGCTAGTATCGCAGAAATAATAATTTTCATTAAATATGTAAGTGAAAAGGCTACAGATAATATTTAATTTCAGAAGATGAGTTCAAAGCCTATTAAAATTAATTAAAAGTGCAACGAACCCAAATTAAACCTGTAATCATCACATTTGAGGGTCTCAAGGTCCTAAAACCTATTAACCTGGACTAATGCCACCCTAATGTTTAACCTTTACCCACTTGACCAACTAACATACAAAGAAATATCAAAAAATACACATATCCATGTACCCTATGACCCAACACCACTTAACCGGGGCTCGTCTCAAAAATGATGTTACCAAAAATAAACATAAAACTCTACAAGATATAAATGCAGGGGAGACAGCGTGTTTGCCCAACACTCGTCACTCGGATACGTCAACTTAACGTGTTTTGCGTCATAAAGTTCAAGTTCATTATGCCAACGGAAGGAGGAGTTGGAGGAGGCCTGCAGCTCCTCAGCTCCGGAGACCTGCAAAATCCGCAACATCCAACAACATCGTAACAACCAGTTAACCACTCACATGACGAGGGAGTCCAGTGGCGCCCACGAGCCGGCGAAAAGGAAAACAAAGGCAGAAATAACAACACTTCGGTTAAGTGCTACTTGCTGGCGATTACACAAACAAAAACACACGGCCAAACAACAACAAAAGTGAGGGCCACCGCAAAAATTGTATGGCTTTTTTCCCCCCCTGACGATTTTTGGGGTATTAAATAATTATTATTTAATGATGGGCAGATGCCAAAGCTGAGAAACGATCCGGCGATGGGGCGTGGGAATGACGGGAGAGACGGATGCCGCTTTAATGTGGGTCAGTAATTGACCCATTTAATTGTTTCGAATTACTTTGTGACCTTGAAATGCTCTAGTTAAAATTGAAGCTACAAAAATATAATTATACTTATAAATATAATTATTCAAACATAGAAAAACATTTTTAGTATGCACAAAAAGTAAACTGCATTAAATCAGCAAGATCCTAATGTGTAAGCTAAAATGAATTAAGAAAAAGATAAAAAGATAAATAAAATTAAAATTTAAATATCTCAAACCCTTTTCAACAAGTTACTTTATTTTAAAGCTTTTGTAATTTTGTAACTTACTCAGCTTTCACGTGGCTCGTTGAAAACCAATTTTAAGACCCCTGTTGACATTTTGATTCCAGCGAGACCTTTATTCGTGACTCATGATCAAAATACATTTAAATGTCAACTCAAAGATGATCATTTAAATATAAATTTTAAGCCCAGCAAGTGAAAGTATTCGCGATAATAGCGGCGCAGACAATTGAACAAGTCGAGAAAGTCCAACCGACGACGACAATTCAAATGCATGGAATACTGTCTCCAATTGTCGGAGGAACCGTTCGTATTCCGTTCGTTTTTATTTTTATTTTGTATTTTATTTTATCTCCTCGCAGCTAACTGAATACCAAAAGCGGCCTGGTGGAGTCATTTTTCCTTCCCCATCCCAATGATTTTTTGTTGCAATTTTCGGACATTTTCAGCCACTTAAGTAGTGGCATTCACCTCCGTTTTGTTGACTTGCTTCTCCCCTTTTTTATGGCCAGCAGCTGTAGTTTTCTATGTTTTATTGTATGACTTTTTGGTGGGGTTTGGTTGTGTCGATCCAGAGGGGAAAGGGCAAACATCGAGCATTTAGCAGAGATTGCTTTTGGCGTGGGCTAAGCTGGGCTTAATAGGTGTTATTTGCCTTAAAAAATTACATATATTTTAAATAATAAAACAATAGAATCCTGCTGTGATAAACATCTCATTAAATGTCATAAATATTTGCTATTTACTAGATTAAATTTAATAATTAATCGCAAGCCACCCACACTTCATTAAAACTAAATGTGGTTCTCTTACAACTCACCACTCACAAAACTAAAACATAATGAATTAAATCCCATTGGGTTTGGCAAATAAATCGCTTCCGGAGTAGCACCGCAATGCGTCGAGCATTTAATATTTAATCCGTTTGATTATCGTGATTGGCTCATTTATCGAAATGCGGTTAAATATTTAGCCGCATTGACTCTGGTAATATTCCAATTAAAACATTGCCAACTGAAATGGATGAACACCAATTGGCAGTGCAAATAAACAAAGACCGCACACTGACCACTGACCACACCAGATGACTGCGATGATGATGATGATGTGGCTCTTAATGGGTCGGGGTCACCTAATCCAGTGTGTGCTTCTCCTCCGAAGCGAAGCGTTTTCCATTTCCAATTGAAATGACAACAAAAAGTGGCACTGCAACCAGAAGCGAGATAAAATTTTTGCGCATTAATATGACTCCTCATTTGTTGGTTTCTAGTTTAGCATGTTCCTCTGCTGTTTATTATTTTTTGTTATTTTTTTTCTGCTATCCAACTGTCGCCAGCTTCTGGCAATTTGTCCTCCCCGGCGACACTCTGCAAACAGTGCATCCATCAACCGATGGTTGAACTGTCTCGAATGTATCTCTTAGCTGGCGATTGTATATCCGACGGCAGACCATGGGTGAGTTCACCCTAGCCTGACTGATGACATGTGCCGGTCTATTTGGATGCACAGTGAACATATATCTTGGGAAAATAAATATATTCTTTAGGAAAATAAATAAAACAGAGTGTAAATAGTTTTTTTAAGTATTTAAAATTAAAATGAATAAAATCTTTAAGATAATTCCGTTTATTATTGGTAAATAATTAAATTTTAATGTTTATTCTTCATATTTATTTTCTCTGTGCTATATATTTTTTTCGCTTCACTGTTCGTATATCATTTTCTTATTTTCCTTCTTTTTTCCGAGGGCGTTCCCAGCTGCTGCCGGACTCCTATTTGTGCTTAATCATTGAAAACTCTGCTCGCCCATGAGTCACATATTCACTGCCAGACCAAATGAAAAACAACCAAAGACAATCAAACGGAGACAAATACAGACGGGCATAATGGAAAACACAATACAAAGCGAGAGCCATATCAGAGCCCACAATTTGTTATAGTTGTCTATGGTCTATATAGTCTATATGAGTTCGGCTCAAGTCCGCTTTAATGGATGGCCCACATTTGCGGCCACCAGTTGATTATAAAGTGAGTTAATAGCTGGCAGGCGTGAATTTCTCAGGCTAATATCCGAGTTGGCCTTAATTGATTTTCTTCTTTCTTCGGAAAGTCAAAGGCTAGGCTCGATTCTTTCAGCCCGCCCCGGGATCAGAGACCAGAGACATGCAATCAGCCATTGTCTGGGTCTCTGAGTCACAGACCGAAATTTATGCAAAGCACTTCAATATATTTTATGAAGAGATCTCTTGTCGGAGCCCAGCAGCAACAGCAGCCGTGTCTTGTCGGCTTTATTGAGGCGGTTGGTGGTGGCTCAGGCTCAGGGGTGTGGTGTTGGACAAGTCGTAGGCACTTAGGCAAAGTCACTCTCAGTGGCAATTTGGGCAAGAAACATCCACACACACATGGTACCCGAGACCTCAAACATGCAACAGCTGCCGCTCGGCTGCAACTTGCAATTTATTGCTGCTTCATCTGCCTTGCCACCAACTGCAAGCTGCCAAATGTTTGTGGTCCCCAGACCGAAAGTGCTGGGGGATCGTAGGCCACCGGAAAAGCCATAAGGAAAATTTACTTGACACAGCCAACAGCTTTAATTTTAATTGGAAAATACTCAACACTTTCAAAAGTGTTGCTAGATAATCGAAAGAAGAGTGGCTCTGCTGCACATGAACTTTGAACTACAAACTAATAAGTATTTAATCACTAAAGGGGCCGTTTACAACTTCACTAAAGTATCAATAATAATTGTTAGTGTCATAAATAAACCTAATTTTTTTGTACTTCTTTAAAATGAGCCATTCGCCTGTCAGTCACCATAATGGGCCCACCTCAAGACCTCCTATGATCCATTCCATAATTTGCCTCGCCAATAAATCTTTATGCTCCTTTAGATGACGGATTTATGGCATGACCTTAGCAGAAATAGAAAGGAAGATCAAGCCACAGGCAAAAAGCAAATAACTATATATCTATATATATTAAATTGAGTTTTGCAAGACAGATAAAGAAACTTGTTTGCTGCAACTGCAGCTGCCGTCATGAGGAAGCTCATGTCATTGCTACCCATCGTTTGGTTGGCCGAAAATAAAGAAGGGGGATCGGCAAAGTTGAGGGAAACGCCTTTCGGGATACCTTGTACTAAAGGAAATATTTTAAAAAGGTTACGAGCCTTAAAGATAGAGATTAAATATGGTATTTCGTTTGTCAATGCATGTGCCTAGTCTTTATTGGTATTGTAAACATATATAGGTTCAGTGTTGAAAAAGCATATTTCATCGCTTGTTTTCAAATATAACTCTTAATTTAATTCAATCTGCAACGTAATGCAATTTTTAGTATTACAAAAAATTGTATTTAATTCTCATATGGTTTTATTAATTAACAGCCAGTTCTCCGTTTACCAATATCACTTAAATGTCCACGAATATACCCCCGAGTAGAGGGTGTAGAAAGCGGGAACCAACGACGAAGATGCCACACAAATTTTGCTACCAAAACAATTTGCAATTGTTGCTGCCGGTTGATGCGGCCGCAATTCGGTTGTTGGCATGGCACACAATTTCCATGCCACAGCCACAGCCGAGTTGCATAACGCGATGCAGTTGCCGCCACACAATCATCCATCAGCGGCAGCTTCGGGGGAGTGGAAGGCGAAGGCTCGAGCACATCACATGTGAGTTTTGGCCATTAACTTGTTGGGTCAATCCATCGCTGGTGTTGGCCAAACATAACAGATAATTATGGTTTGTGTTTGCTTTGAGGATCCGAGCGAGAGCCGCTTTCATGGGTCGCCGAACACGTTACTCGATTTTCTACTATGTTTTAACCATCGACTCATCATCAGTTTCGGCTCTGTCTCCATTTTCTTGTTGACATTAAAGTGTGGTTTAATGTTGGCCCACAAACTTAGAGAAAGAAAAATGCCATTAATGCCTGATAAAAATCTTCTTTCCTAGGCCAAGTTATATCTTTTTTGATGGCTAGAGAAATTGTGTTTTGTAATCAATCATAAAAGGCCAAGAGGAAGTTGCCAGTAAGCTTTGAAATAATAAACAAAAAGGAAATGGTTTTTTTATGGATTTTTGTGGACCATTTAGCATGTATTTATCCCGTAGCATTCACGGTTAACAAACTGAATAAGTCTCCATAAATATGCGTATGCCTGGAGACCCTTTTCAATATTCTTGCCAACTATTTAATTGATATTCAAAAGAAAAGAAAGACTCGCATCGGAAAGTTTTTGATTATTCTGTCGAAATATGAGACCCTTTTTGGTTAAATAAACTTTTACCGAAATGTCTGGACGCCAACAGGCTGAACAACAAGATTTTTGGGGGCCCATGTCATGTGGCGTAAACAATTTTCGATCAAAGTTCGAGTTCAATGGTCGGGATGGCTGTTTGGTTTTTCTTGTTTTTCTGGCTGCAGACAAGATACGTATTTGTTGTCAATATTTTTGGTTTCAGATTGCGTGCGTAGACTTTTAATTGAATTTGGTTGTTCTTGGGCCCAGCTGGGAGTGGCCTCCGATTCGTAATGCAAAAAACGATACGGCCAACCTGAGCCAGATTGCAATAAACGATAAAGTTTCAGCCATTTGTTCGTATTACTGTTTTGTTTTGTTTTATGGGTGAAAACTAAATTTGATACGTTCCAATTACTAAATTATGCAGTTAGGAGCTTTTCCCAGCTCTCCGGGCTCTTTCGATGTGAAAATCATTCAGCTGGAAGACTGCACACGCCACAGACTCAGACCGTAGAAAAATGTGGAAAAAAAAAACACAAAACACGAACCGAGATTAAAGAAATCTCCGCTCCACTCTCGGCTAAACAAACAGACAGCTAAATAAAACCAAATAATGGTTAAGGTTGAGTGAATTAGGGGAGACACCACACACACCACGGTCAGCATAAAAAAAGGAAATTAAAATCGTATAAGGGGAGAACGGTACTAAAAGGAACCAAGGAAACATAAAAATTGTCACTAATTAGAAAAAGGAAAATCTCAATTACGAAAACACATTCATTACGTATATGTTTTCTTTTGGTGAAAATGAAACCAAACACTTGTGCACTATAGTTTCCATTCAAGTTTGTAATTAAAATGCCAAATAAAAAGAATGCCAAATCTAAACAGGATGCTTGCCATCGCCATGATCCTGGCCGACCCGCTTCTCCAAGGCAAACTCGGCCAGCATCTCCTTGGTCTTGCGGGCCAGACTGATCAGAGTGCGAAGGTCACACTCCAGAGTCTCGATCCGCTGGCGCTGCATCTCGATGACCTGGCAGTAGCGCGAGCTCATCTCCCCGCGGCTCTTGGCCAGATTGCGCCAGTAATCCAAGTTAGCCTCATACGGATCAGGTGTCACCGCCTTGAAAGCTCTATTTAGCATCATTACCACGTTGGCCAGAGTTCGAAGGGAGAGCCGCTTGGCCGGCTTTGGACCCAAGGATTCGGTGTTAATTTCATTGAAACCCGAATTGCTTGGCAAAGCTGGAGGATCCAGTACTTCCTGCTGCGGCTGCAATTCCTCGACTTGGTGAGGCATCAAATTGTTGGCCATTGTAAGCTGAAAAGAGCCACACAATGTTTTATCAATTTTGGATATATTTTGGATCTGGCTGTCTACAGCTCGATGAATTAGGAGAGCAGTCATTCGGAGCTGTGCGAAGTCAATGTCAACGCTGATTGAGTTAAGAGGAAAAAACTTCCATACTCCCAAAAAAATGTATAGAAATCTACAAAAATACCCTAAAGTTCCCTATTTTACAACTTGCCTATATTTATCATTCTTTAATTGACTCTATATCCAAAGTTCATGAAATAACACTGCTAACAAATCATTGTAATGACAGAAACAGACCATTTTTGCCATAAAAGCTGTTTGGTTTTCATATTTTTCATATTTTCTCTGTCTGACCCCAAAAAACAATCAGTGCCATCAAATGGCTGTGAACTCAATACAAAACAATTTGTTTTTCTTGGCTATTTCATCGCTATTTGGTTGAAAACATTGAACTCGAGCAATAAACCCAAGTTGACCAAAAACTTGCTAACAAAAAACATAAATGGCAACTTGTTGCTCTGGTTAAACTTGACGCAAACTTGTCGCCACCAGTAAAGTTGATGATAGTTTTTTGCTGACACCTAATGACAATTCGCAGCAAACTAGAATTTGATGAGCTCCAAGTGGACGATATGAAGTCTTGATTGTGACCTTTCGAGTGGGCGCAAAAAATAGAAAAAAGTATCATCTTTCTCTTGACGTCAGACACATCATTTTTCAGCCACTTCTCTCCAGAGGCAGTCTATATATAGATTTGGCTTGCAATGGGAGTTGCCAGCCCAAGGGGCACATAAATTTGCAAATGGAGAGGAAAGTTTGCATTCATTTTAGACAAAAATAAATCCTCTGAAGGAGCCGAAAATTGATGCTGATTAACGCCTAATTGGGAGAGCAATCGCTGAAATTGTCCGTTAAGTCTCATTGCGTATGCCCACGCACTGAGATTGGCTAATTCAGCGACCAGAGTTTCCACTTCAAACAATGAAACTAATTAAGATTCGCTTGCCGATAATTTCGAAATGCCAAATAGCTCTCCAGTCCAGACTCGAGTGACCGAGACTCCTCTGGCACACACAATGCATTTCCGATGGCATTGCGCTTAAAGGCTTACTCCTTGGCCCCCATAGTCTTCATTGTGTTTACGCTGCGTATACGAAATGTGATTGGTTTATGAACCCGTTAAGGACCCAATTCGGTTCAAATCGCTTGAGTTTCGGCCTCGAGGTGTTTGTCATGTGAAACTGAAACTGTTTTCCCCGAAATGCAATCTGAATTGAGCCAAAATTGACAGGAGCTGTGGAAATTGAAACAGAATACAGAGATTAATTCCTAGAATTCAGATTTCTCCGTGTTCATGTGGCACTTTGACAAGCCAAGGAGAGAAATTCTCTCAAATTGTAATTTTAAATTACTATTTTCCATGTATTTCAGTCTGCAGCGCAAAAAATAAATTGCATTTTTCATTTGAAATTATTATAAATTGAAAAAACTATTACTGTATGCCTTAAAGCCTTTAGAAAAGTATTTTAACTTCATTAAGCCAAGCATGATCCATTTATTTCCCTTAAGAACTTGAAAGGGCTTTCAACAAATGGGCAAAACGCCATTGATAGACCAAAATAAAAAGGGATGCGACATCTGTTACCTCAAAGAAAAGGAGAGAGCCCGTCCAAGCTAATTTGAAGGCGTCTTTTTGCGACTAACTGACCCCAACTAAGTTGACAAATGAATCATTTCGCTGTGCCAAACATTGACCCAATTCCCGGGCTCTCTAAGGGAACCCTTAGCCTGGCACGATTATTAATTGCCCTTTTGCGTTGAATCTATTTGTCAAGAGTTTTGTCAGGAGCTCTTTTATCGGCAGCTCTTCTAACGCTGATTTATGTGTGGCAAGCGTATTGAAAGCGATTTCTTTTTTCTTTTTTCTGAGCTGACTTTGGCACTTTGCGTCGTACGCGGCGTATGCGTGATTTTAATTTTAAGTGGAGCGCTTTTTCTCGCTCTTTGAGAGCATTTCTCTTTGTTGCCTGCTTTTGTGGGACTTTCCCCTTCCAATTGGTTTGAAACATGTTGCCTTTTAGCAACGTTTTTAAACGCATTTTTAACACACACAGCTAGCACCTTTTCATGGTAACTCCGCCCTCGCCTTTCTATGAACCCGATTCATTCAAAATGCAAGATCTCACCCGACAGCTTTTGCCATTTAAAATAATTCGTGCACTCTGTCCATTTCGTGCTTCGATGTGTTGGCACTTTTAGCTGATTTATTTAAACCTCTTTCTCTCAAGTAAAGTCTCCCTCGTTTCTCTCATTTATCTGGGGATGAGAATTGTAAGGCTTCAAGGTTATTTTGGAGTCTGCTCAGGGGCATTGTTGTCCTTGTTTTGTCTGGATTTTGTATATAGAACCAGACACATTGTCATTCAATTCGTTGGTTATCGAAAGTGGCCTGTCTTCGGTCTTGTGATTTACCTAAACAAAACTAAGAGAAGCTGGAGTTCTTAGCCAATTAAAACATAACGAAACAATTGGCAAATGTGGTTTTGCTTTTAAAATTTACTGAATATTTAAAATATTATTCCCTGCGGCCTTAACCGAAATTGTTTTCTTTAAATACAATTTAAATTTGGGCGCTGGTAACAAAGTGTTTTAGGCCTTTCTCTTAAAAGGCTTTCCATGTTATTTTAGCAAAGAAAGTGGGCCAGGAATCTGGGGCTTTGTTCAAACTGGGGCGTGGTGGTCTGTGCCTCTGGGTCCCGGGCCCTGGTCCTGGCAACATTTGCAATTTATAGATTATTAATCTTGGACCAAACACGAAAACTGTTCGGAATGGTTTGCTTCTGGGCTCCGTTCTATATTGTCCTGTTGTGTTGCGAGCTGGAAACTTTGGTGAAACTTTGCCAGGACCTGCACGAACGCCCAACCCTTTTGCGTTTTTACTTTTACACTCTGAACAAATTTTTTAAAATTTAATAATAAATATTGAAAAAAACTCTATATGAAAGCAAAATTTCTCAATTAAAATTATTGAACCAAAATAATATTATTATTATATTATCTAAAAATATTAGGCAAACATTTTTGGTTTAAATAACCAAAGAATGAATTTTTTCACACTTTCAGTGCTTTTCAATTGCTCCCAGTTGAGTTGAGTTATTGCCCCGTACGGGCGTCAACGTCGCCAATGTGGCGCAGATTAAAGAAATAAATTAAAACACTTGTCTCCTCTCGCACCCGTCGCGGGCTCTGTGTCCTTTTAGGTGGAAAATCGAGCGCTGCGACTACGTGAGGTGGCCACCGCCATGCAGCAGTATCAGGACGACTCCTCATCGGCGGCAGCAGCCTCCACGGCCCGCCAGTGGGCACCAGCCGGCGGAGGAGGAGCGGTCGGTGGTGGAGCAGCTGGCAGCGGGGCCGACGATCCCGGCGGCAATGTCATCCTAATCGGCTCTGTAAAGGACTTTGAGCGCAACGCAGTCCATGGCCTGAAGCTGAATGGCATTGTGGCTCTGGAAGAGACATCTCAGGTAAGGGCCCTTGGCGAAAATGGATTTAATTACAGCTGGGTTTAAGGGAGTGGTTAATACATAAATAAATTGTAATCAGTATAAGAGTTATTATAAAGAAATTCACTCAAACTCACCGCATATATATATTTTTTAATTTAATTAAGTTAAGTGGTTTAATCGAACGCTTTTCCTATCATTTTCAGGGTCTCAGTGGAGGAACAGGCGGACCTGGCGGTCGCTTACCTGTGGCTCCCAGTGGGCGCGGCGGTGGCACCGAAATCGAATACTTCGACGAGGCGGGCTATATACGAGCGGGGTCCCTGCGCAATGGCGAGGATCCTTATATAAGGAATAGGTTTAATCAGGAGGCCAGCGATGCTCTGCCCAGTAATCGAGAGATTCCCGACACCAGGAATCCTATGTAAGTTTAACCTTAGTTAATTTAGCTTATTTTCTTATTTATTTTGTAATAAATACGACCAGGTGTCGTACCAAGAAATACCGAGAGGATCTTCCCGAGACGAGTGTCATCATTACCTTCCATAACGAGGCGAGGTCTACCTTGCTGCGAACCATTGTTAGTGTACTCAATCGCAGTCCCGAGCATTTAATACGAGAAATTGTACTAGTGGATGACTACAGTGATCATCGTAAGTGTAGAAATATTAGTATATAAACTAACATAAATATAAAATTAAATTAATAGTTTTTTTTACAAATATATAGCACAATATTTATTTATTTATTTATCAAATTATTTAAATTCCCAGCTGAGGATGGCCTGGAGCTAGCTAAAATCGACAAAGTCCGCGTGATTCGCAACGACAAACGCGAGGGTCTGGTAAGGTCTCGGGTCAGAGGAGCCGATGCCGCCGTGAGCAGTGTCCTGACCTTCCTCGACAGCCACGTGGAGTGCAACGAGCAGTGGCTGGAGCCTCTCTTGGAACGTGTTCGCGAGGATCCCACCCGCGTGGTCTGCCCCGTCATCGATGTGATCAGCATGGACAACTTCCAGTATATCGGCGCCTCGGCCGACCTGCGAGGCGGCTTCGACTGGAACCTGATCTTCAAGTGGGAGTATCTGAGTCCCTCGGAGCGAGCCGTGCGCCACAATGACCCCACCACGGCCATTCGGACCCCTATGATTGCCGGCGGCCTGTTCGTCATCGACAAGGCGTACTTCAACAAGCTGGGCAAGTACGACATGAAGATGGACGTGTGGGGCGGCGAGAATCTGGAGATCTCCTTCCGTGTGTGGCAGTGCGGCGGCAGCCTGGAAATCATCCCCTGCAGCCGGGTGGGCCATGTCTTCCGCAAGCGGCATCCGTACACCTTCCCCGGGGGCAGTGGCAACGTCTTCGCCCGGAACACGAGGCGGGCAGCGGAGGTTTGGATGGACGACTACAAGCAACATTACTACAACGCCGTGCCGCTGGCCAAGAACATTCCCTTTGGCAAGTAAGTACAGTGATAATA
Organism: Drosophila tani; assembly: GCA_008042535.1. NCBI lineage: Eukaryota > Metazoa > Arthropoda > Insecta > Diptera > Drosophilidae > Drosophila > Drosophila tani. Next base: position 16,064 of record VNJO01012099.1, on the reverse strand, counting down.
AATATTTATTTTAATAGAAAGTATACATATTTATAAATATATAATTTCCTGAATATAATTCTCAGAATTTCTTCTCGTGCACAAATAGTTTAGCTTAGTTATTTATTTCACATTGTTTTCCCGTCTCCATTCTCGCCCCTTTTTTCCCTTCGCCCAGCATTGACGACCGTCTGGCTTTGAAGGAGAAATTGCATTGCAAGCCATTCAAATGGTATCTGGAGAATGTCTATCCCGACCTGCAGGCCCCCGATCCACAGGAGGTGGGCCAATTCCGGCAGGATAGCACCGAGTGCTTGGACACAATGGGCCACTTAATCGACGGCACAGTGGGTGAGTGCTTCAAATAATATCACATTAATTATAATAATATTACAGAGCTTTAATGAAAGCATATATTAATTAAATATAACATTACCACCATGTTTTCCTTACTTTATTAATAAATCAGTGCCAATTAATTAATGATTAATACATTAATCGAAAAGAATTTTGATCAGACATTGAAAATATATCTTGCAATATTTTTTAAAATCCTCTTTAATTTTTTTAGTTTTTACTTTTTCTCGAAAATCCAAATACTTAGCTTCAGGCATTAAAATATTTTTTAATTCTTAATTTGTAATATTTTTTTATATTCGCACTCCTGCAGGCATCTTCCCCTGCCACAACACTGGCGGCAACCAGGAGTGGGCCTTCTCCAAGCGCGGCGAGATCAAGCACGACGACCTCTGCCTGACCCTGGTGACCTTCGCCCGCGGCTCCCAGGTGGTGCTGAAGGCCTGCGACGACTCGGAGAACCAGCGATGGATCATGCGCGAGGGCGGCCTGGTGCGGCACCACAAGATCAACGTCTGCCTGGACACGCGGGACCAGGCGCAGCAGGGAGTGAGTGCCCAGCACTGCAACTCCGCGCTGTCCACGCAGCGCTGGTCCTTCGGCAAGTACGCGTGAGAGGGAGAGCTGGACAGGCCAGGCTAAGCTGGAGATGATGATTTAGCAGATCGGTCGTGATATATGTGCAAGTCGGATGGGAGGAGGCCTACCTACGCGATGCGGATTGTCTGTGTACTGTATGTGTACTTGTAATGATTTACCCATGTTGATTTGTTGCTGAACCCCAGACACCGAGAAACACACACACACACAGGATTATATTATAGCTGCATATATATACGGAATAAGTTCAAGTTTAACCACCACCAACTTTGTCACTCCAAATCAAATGCTCCCGGGGGGTTGAAGTTATACGAGGCATACAAAAAATGTACTTAGACTGATTAATTTTTTGTATATGTATAAAAACTATATGAAAAAGGAAATAATAATGCAACCTTTGGCAGCTGAACTGTAACTGATTTGCATTCCCGCCCAGCACACACCACACCCTCATTCATTCAAGTCAATTACGATCTATACGAAAATTCCACTGATTAGTGTCCACATATAGTCCGTTTCAGATGACCCACACCCAAGCTCAGAGTCTTCTCAACCTTGTACTTAAAATAAAACATGAAATGTTATCATTAGTTTTAATTTACACCTAAGTGAAAATCATTTAAATCATTGACAACTGTATGGAATATGTATGTGTATATAATGTGAAGCAGATATTATTATTATTTAAATGTTTATCGAGCGCCAAAAACAATTTAAACAATCGGTAAAAAGTGGATTGTCTCTTGTGTTTTGTCATCGATTATTTGTTATTTCCAATTCGCATAAATCATTTAGGGTTTCCAAATGAAAATATATTTGCTTTTTATCTCAGACAGGCAAAGCGAATGTTTTTCCCCATAAATTCCTTGTTTTGTATTAATGAATGGCTGACAAAATGCGAATAATTAAAAAGTATATGAAAAACTAAAAAGAAATGAAGAAAACAAAACCAAATATTGTGTATCTGTTTGTGTACTCCACACAAAAATGAATGATTAAAAGTGAACTTTTAATTTAAATCAACTAGAAATGCCACAAAAACGAAAAACAATAAATGAAAACATTAAAAAACAAACACAAATGTCGATTCTTTTGTGTAACTTGGCCCAACGGTGCGTATGCTTAATGTAATTGCTGACATGGCGCGGAAAGGCTCGCCAAATGGGGGCACAGCTGCCATCAAATCTGGCTAAGTACTTGGGCCCACATGTAGGTTAAACGACTTAACTTTCAACTCCGTAATGCCTGCCGCATGGCCCTCTTTTTTTTATATTTTTTTAGGGTACCAAAAGGGAACGAACGAGATGAAAACTTGGCACATTACGCATACGACACGTAAACACGACAGAAATATATGTGCATACTTATACGCGAGTTCGTTGCGCTAATTTGGTCGTGCTTAAAAAATGACACAGCAATGCTGAAGACACAAGTTATTTTAAACCAGGGCAAGGCAGTATACGCGGTATGAAATGTCTTCCTTCCATGAAGGGAGGCAAGAGTCCTGAGATGAGGCAAACATGCCCCGCATAAGGAATAACAGAAAATAAAGTGTCATCTTCTCTAGCGATTCCCAGGCAGATAAGCCAAATCGTTTGGGGCCAGAGGATGCTACAGCAGAAAATATTTGAGGTGTAAGCCTGATGAAATTTTTAATGGATTTAATACTTGAGAGATTCTGTGATGACAACAGGAAAGTGCTTTGAGGAGGAAAAGTTAAACGGTGCTTGGCTTTATTTTATACAATTTCTTATATATTTGGTCGAGGAAACCTTTCTGTGTAAGCCTCGCTACTCTGGAACTTTTACTCTAAAAGGAAGGAATTTCGAATGAGGTAAAGCAACGTTACAGATTCATAAATATCTGAAAGATATGTCTGTTACTTAGCCTCCATGTGTATAAATTCTGTCACTTTCTGAGCTGCACATGCCAGGGAACATTCCCACACAGACTGATACTCCATTCAGCTCGTTAGCCAGAACAACGCGCACCTTTGCTGCCGTTTAACTCGGTAGGAAATCAAAGAAGTGCACTGAGAGAGTGGAAAAAAGGAGCGGAGGAGCACAGGATGTCGCAGCCGGAAGACAAACCGATTTCCTTTCGAGAAGCCTCAGAACGGAAGCTGAGCTCGACAGCCGGGCTCAGATGTTCCTCGTAAATGGCGGCAAGCAATGCAGGCGACAAGGTTAACCCCCCGAGTCAGGCAAATCGTTTATACGGTGGAAAATCCACCCCAACTCCCACTCACATATGGCGGAAAATTGTTGAGGCGGGTCCTGTTTGTATGTGTTCGTGCGTGGGTAGACAGGTGAACAACAGTTTTTCCTTATTCTGTGTTCCTTCGTATTTAAGACGGCGTGTGTCAGGCATACGCAAAAAGCCAACTCACCGTCCGGAGGAAGGACTCTGCCTGACCTGGCTTGGCAAACATTTTGCAGCTTCCCTTTCAGCCAGCCAGCCTGCCTTCCTGGGGCAGATGCTATCGGCATTTTTTCCGCTTCCGCAGTTTTATCACGGGGCATCAACTTCTACCAAGGGGGTTTGAACTTCCCTTCCCTCAAAAGATTGAAGGGTATTAGATGAGAGTTTTAGGCAAAGAAATTACAGAGGTAAGTGAATATTTTATATCTTTTTTTTCTAATAAGATATTATTCTACATAAACCCTTAACTTGTTTGATGTTTACATTTTTTTTACGTTATAAATATCCCTACCGTTAAACTGCTTACCTAATTCCTATTGCAGCTTTCCCTCTATCTCATTCAACGCCTCTTGTACCAACGATTGCAATTATTTTTTCAATTACCCTTAAGTAGTTACCTAACTCTGCGCCAAGCATTTCACCTAGTGTCCCTTCTATTAGTTGCCTAACTAGTTTAATTACTGTTTTCCCCCCTTCAGGGTCTCCTGATGCTCCTTTTCTAGCCGCTGCTTTTCCGTGGAAAGTTGCCTCACTTTTGCGCCGCCTGCTGGGTGTCGAGAGTTCTCTCAGTCTCGAGTTCTCTCGACAGGATCTGCCACTTCCACACACACTCACATGATGTTCTGATGGTGGCGGGGCAAGTATTTGTGTTTGCTTCGTTACGTAGTCAGCCTTACGTCATTGTCGGTTTACGTGGCGTGTTAATAACCAACGCGCACACATACTTTTCGTATCAGGCTTCCCTTCGCCCTTCCTCACTGATTATCAGCTGACATCTTGCAACACCGGTTTACAGGTTAACAAGCCACAGGAGAAGGGTAGAAAGTGGGTGATAGGGGATCCTTTTAATGCCCTTTTAAGGGAATTTTGTATGGTATTGATAATTTCGAACTTGTTGGTTAATTGTCTATGAATTTTGTTCAGTATTTTAATATATAATAATCTTTGCAGGAGAAATGTTTTCTTTAGAAATATTTAAGCTTTATATATATCAGAGAAAAGAGTATCATAGCTTCATCTATCATCTAGATTCTCTCACATATTTTCCGTATTCTTTTTTTACAGCCTGCTGACTTCGAGCATTAATCATTTTTGGGTCTTGCGGAGTTTACCTCATGCACATGGTCCGGCCTAAGTAATGAGGCTGTCGTTGCCAGACTGCTGCCATAATTAACAACACGTTAGAGAGTCAAGTGGATGATGACGATAAGTGTTATTATTTGTAGGTTGAAAGTGACAGAAAATGAATTAAAAACACATAAAATAATATGTAAGATATAAGACATATGATAAAAACAATACTTCAGTAGGAACTTGATTAAATATTAATTTGATATTTAAACTGGTCAAGGGAACCCATCTACGACATTTACAAAAAGTAAATATATATTTAGGCAAATAAAATTCAAAAGGAAGTACATATATAAAACCAAGCACCGACTTAAATTCCTTTTATATATTTAATACAATAACAAAGACTTAGTTAATTAAATCAAATCCCAGCCCAACTTTATTAGGTCTCTAATAAACCAGACAGCCTTTTTCCATTTTCTTCAACCTTGCTCACCTTTTTTTTTTAATTCCCATTATTCAAAATAAACACGCATTTTCGTAATCCGGCCTTTTCATGCCCCAAACAAATGCAAATGACTTATTTATTATTGTTGTCTGTTGTCGGCGTGAGTGATTATTCAATGTTCTCACCAAATTTGCACACATAAGCGGATTACTTCTTGACATTTGGTGTCTTTTAGGAATTTCATTTTCTCCTTTCGACCGAACGAGGCCCATTATTAAATGTTATTAAAGTTTAAAAACTCCCCAAAAGTGAATAACTTTCTCCAAAACTTCCTAACTAAAAACGTCACCAACTGATGACTTTTCTGTTATTGTTTACAGGGTACAAGGAGCAGGCCATAAATCAGCTTAAAATTTCAATTTGCTCAAAAAGTTTGCAAAATGTCGCGACAAAATTGGCGACGCAGCATTTTACATTGCGTGAATGCGTAAATATATTTCTCCCTCGCTGTAGCTGTGGGTGTGCGTAATCGATATCTAAATCCGCTTAGCTTAATTTGCTTTTTTATTTGCTTATTGAGCATTGCCTATCAGAAGTCAAATTCGAACAAGTAGGTTTTATTTTACTCTTCATGATTGATTGAACTCCAAGGGAGAGCCATTTCTCCGCTGGCTGAATGTGAAAAGAAGGCATTATTGAAAAGAAAAGAAGAAAAACAACTGTTACGCTTCTTAAAATTATTAAGTACATTGTGACTTTGTTCTTGGCCTGTTAAACATCATTGTAATACCCCAAGGACAAGAACTCATCAGCGGAACAAAGAAAAATCTCATGAAAAACAATATTCCCCCAATCAACAAAATTCATTAATATTTAATGGACATTAAATGAGTGCGTGGGCTGCGGAAAAATATTATTTTTCACATAATTAAGTTAAGTGAGTGGCCGCTATAACATGGGAGATAATAGGGGAGGAATTCCTAGGGAATGGGGACATAATCCGGGAGAACTGGATTTAATATGGGCTTGAATAAATATAAAGATTATCAGGCGGAGGCATGTTAAATGAATTTATTGTTATTTATCTTTTTAGAGTTATTATTTTGAGCAAATTATTTGCCTTAAAATACAGCTTATAAAATTGAACAATGGAAAAGTGATTTTCCACTCTTATCAGAACATATTCAAGAACATTTCTGATTCCGATTATTTACCTCTTATATACTCCCTACATTTTTCCCATTTAGCTTTTTGGCTTTGCCAAAAGCTTACTCAATTTCGGTTAGCAATTCCTTGCAAATTTCAGCTCTCTTCCGTTCGCTTTCAGCCATAATTAACTATCTCCTATATAAGCTGCTTAATTATGTGTGTATGTGTGGGATCAATGCCACAAAGACTCGGGCGGGCGCCTGTGTTCGTTCAATCGATTTCCATGTTCCCATTCGCAATCTCTGAAAGTTAACTATTCGGAATGCGCCCGAAAGCCGGCAATGTTTTCCATCTCTCGCACACAGACGCACAGGCACAGGCACGCTTGATGGCCCTAACTAAAGTTGTTTTGACAGGCAACAAATGGCAAAGGACAACAAAACAAGGACCAGGACCAAGTCAGCGCCATTGTCTCTCCGCTCTGGTTGGAGGACGAGGAATCTTTCGGCTGGCTTTCCACCTTTGTTCCAGCTTTTGTTTTATCTCCAGGACTTAATTGGAAAGCATGAAGACGCAAACACAGCGCGACGTGTTGGCATTAGCACACGCACGAGCAGGAATAACAAACCACTACCGAAAATGTTTGTCCTTGGTCCGAGCCACAGAAACCATCGCCTCCCATCCTCCCCCACTAAATGCTCCTCCAAGGCCAGAAGCGTGTATACATAATTTGCGAATGTTGCTTCAAGTGGCTCGACAGCTATTTATAGTTGGAGCCGGGGAAAATGTATTGCCGCATTTAATATTTTGCTTTATTTGTCCAAGCTGCACCGTTGCCTGGCTTCTGCTTCTGGCTGCTGTCTGCCATATGCATAAATAACGATGGCCATAAAAACTACTCCTGCGTTGCGAGCAACAGTTAGCTGGCGGAGAAAAACATAATCAAATTTCCATACAACATTTAACTATAACTATAAAATTCAGGCCATATGTTCTGGTTATCGCAAATGGCGATTAAGTCATAAATTTCTGGCTCTGAGCATCTTAACTATGTATGTTTACTCGGTAAATGTTTCTTGTATTTTTCTGTTATTTTATTTATGAATTGTTGTTCTTTAAATTATGAATTTATGAATTCTTTTATTTATGAAAGCATTCTATTAACATGTAAAAGTCAAACTAAACTCAAACTTAAGTAAAGATTAATCACCACCAATTTAAGGCTTAAATATTTGTATATTAGATATATGTAATTTGAACAATAAACCATATTTATTCAAGCCGCATCTATCGATTTAACGCTCTTTGGAAACCACAAACCATAAGGCCTCCGTTTCCACTCAAAAGTGTCCAATTAGACGCTGCTGAATTTGCTCAACTAATTAGCTGCTTCGAAAGAGCAAACACTTGGGCAAATCCCTTTCAATTCAGCAGAATCAGTAGCAATTTCCAGCTACTGCATGATTGTATGCAAATAAATCGTTAGCCGCAATTGCCGGCAAATACCAAGGGGGAAGAGAAGAGGAGTTCAAGGATCAACAATGAAAAGGCGGCAACAAAACCGACACCTGCCCCCAATTACAAGACTAATTAATTGAAATCAAAGAGAGACGAGCACAGACAACATCAATCTGGCCAATCACAGTCGGAATTCGATACCTCCGTTGACCGCCCCTCCGGGGATTCGCCAGTCAAATCAATGTCCGGCCCAGACGCATCCGAAAGTTATGGCTTGCATAAAAGTCAGCGTCAATGATAAATGAAGCCCGCCTGGATTTGCATACCGATGCATACATTACGGACCAACTTGGACCAAGATGGGGGGACAAGTGCTCATGGCCGAGTGCTTCAAGGGGAAGTGGCAAAAGCCACTTCTTCTTTCGGCTTTCGGGGAGCTGCGCAGATTTCATAGATGCGGAAAGGAAAATACGTATTCCATTTGCAAAGCGACAGGAATAAGCCAGCGAGCGAAAGGATAACAATGTCAGTGACACATGAGCAACGGAACGAGAGCAAAAGATAAAGGAAAAGCTGAAAAGCTGGGAAGCTGCGAAAGGGAAAATTCTTGCAACTTGCAAGAATTTATTGGAAAACAAAGTGACTTCGGGAAGAGTTCAATACAGGCACTTCAATGCAGATAATATTAAAAATATATAATGAAAATAAACCAGTTCCTATAAAAAAAAATAATAATAGTAAACTGGAGATAAAAACTTAACAAGACTAAGGTCTTAATACCAAATATCCCGTTTGCATTTTCTTACGGAAATTGGCAAGCCACAAGCAAATAACTCAGAAAATAGTTAATGTCAAAGAAAAATCGAAGAGGAAATCAGAAAATGAAAACGAGCAGGGGGAACACATGCCATAACTTGTTGGACAAGTTGTCCTTGCTGATTTGTCCTTGTCAAAATGCACCCCAACTTCCGGGAAGAGTAAAAAAAACGAGTTGGGAAAATGGTTGTTCTAATTCTGTAATTTCCTATTGTCTCACAATTTGCGTTCTCCTCGGCTTGGCAAATGATTTAATAAAATCAATTACAAGCCCAACCCGCCGCTCGACCTCCTCGGAAAGTGAGGAGCAAATGAAATTAGTGTGCTTCAAGGAGCCAAAGGACGAGAAAGGGCAGGCGGCCAGGCCAAGCAAAGATGAAGATGAAAAGGGAAAATTGTGCTGGAAAAGAAGCGTTAACTTGAGCAAATTGTTTGTAGTCTTTGCTGCCATATTCTTTTATATACTGTATGTATGGATTTTATGGCCTTTTATTGAGTTTTTATTGCCTTTGCCTCGTGTTCTTGCGCTTTTCTGAGGGGAAAATTCAATTTGGAAAATATTTGTGGTGGCTGACTTTGATTTTATAAAGTCTGTACGGTATAGGGACTTATGTTTATATGGATGAGCGGAATATAATTGAATTTTAACAAGTTGTGTGTTGAGAAATTCATTTATAAGTCAATTTTCGGGATCTGGGAAAAGGGAGAGATTATTAAATCAATTTAATACATTTTATTAATATAGAAATTTAATTTAATTTGGAATTTTGTACGTTTAGCTTTTTCCAGGACATAACTATTAACCTTACTTCTCCTTCTTATCTTGGGTTTCCTTTTTCTCCTTATTTTCCTTCTTATCTTTATGTTCCTTCTTATCTTTATTTTCCTTCTTATCCTTCTTTTTCTTATGCTTCTTTTCCGACTTCTCTTTTTTGGGGGCTTCTATGCATGGCGGATTGCATTTGCTTTCCTTGGTTTCCTTTTCCTTTATTCCCTTGTTGCACTCCTCGTGAACAGGTCGCGGCTCCTGATATCCTGTATCCGGCGAACATGGGGGACAGTTGCACAGGCTAGCCTTATCCGTACAGCAACTGGGGGGATTTGGTCCTATATAGAAGGGATTAAAGCGGCAAACCATTCTGAAGGAAGGCTAAAGAAATGTCCTGGCTAGAGAACTTGAAATTTAGATATTTTTAGTTAAAGATTTTATAAATTTTTAACCAAATGCAGTCATTTCTATGACACAAGAAACTTAGACTAATATGTTCAAAGAAACTTGGCTTAAATATAATTTATATATCAAGCATAATGGAAATTTACTTAATTAAATATAGAAACAATTGCTTTATTTAAAGTTACTCTTATTAAAGTTCTGTTATAAACAAAGACCCTCACAAGTCCCAAAGGACACCTCTAATTAAGGGAATTATTCTGGCATATTTAATCCCGCCTGCGGCTAGTTTTTACGTAGGTGTCACATTCAAATTAAAATTAAACCATTCCTAGGCCCAGCACTTTATCCTTGGGCAATTGTAATTATTTGCGGGGCCAAAACACCAAATTAGCATTAAATCGAGAGCGGGCCAGACCGAGCAAACAAATTCAGTTTGCTGGCAAATATTTACCGTCGTGGGCCGGCTTATAAAGCTGCAGGCATAGAGAGCTTAAAGCTGATTATACGAGTTTGCTCAACAAATGCGAAAAATATACAACAAACAGGGAGTTTGGCGAAGAAAAACAGCGAAGAAAAACCGCAGAAAAATAAACATTTAATGGCGAGGACTGACATAAAAAAAAGAGAGAGAGAGACCCGTCTGAAATGACGGGCGGGTAAAAATGTACCGAAATAAAGAGAAGGCAATAAAGCAAAACACATAAGCCGCAACGCCACAAAAAGGACGCACTTGGGAGGGGGAGAAGGGAGAGAGATAAAGGACACGCTCACATGCTTTGAAAGTTTTCAATTTTTACGACTTCATTAGAAACGCCTGATGAGCAATAATGATAACACATAGCGGGCGTAAGCGGAAGCGGAAGCCGCAGAAGGGTGTAGAGGAAGCGGAACGCGAGAGCTGCTCACAGATGTTGCTGGGAATTACTCAACTAACGCTACTAAAACTACGCAGAGTGGCGAACAAAAATGTGTAGAGTAAAATATAACAGAAGAAAAAAATCTAAGGAAAATCCACCAAGTTGCATAAATGTTAAATACACTTTCTCTCTTTAAGTAGATTAAAAAATGGATTTTATTCAGTTACACAAGATCATTTTTATTATTTTGCAAACGGAATTGAGAATGTAGTTGTAATTAAATTTAAAAAATGATATTACATAACTATTTTATTTAAATTATACATAAATTTAGCTAAGTAAAATGTTTTCTATATTTGTTTTTTACGATTTTCAGTAGTCTTCAAAACGTAATAATTGCTCTTTCGTTTTCTAAAAAACCAAATATCCTTGTCAAGGGTATGGGAAAACAGCAAAAATACGTAAGGAAAAAGAGAGAGAGAAGGACCTCCTCAAGGAGGTGGAGCAGCTGGAAAATTACTCCACTCATCCGCACAGGGACTCTTTCGCATTTATGAATGAGTGTCGCTCAAGTGGCCAAATGTGTGAGGAGGGTTTACGGTTGGGGGGCCGAAATGTGTTGACTGTAATGAAAGTTTAAATTGTTTTTCCCACCGAATGCCTAAGCGAATGTGACAGGGCAGAGAAAAGTCGGCTGGGTTCCGGGGGGTAAGAGGACTAAGGTCATGCCCCCTCCCTTCGGAATTTAGCGAATAAATTTCATTTTCATGCATATAATACTAGGCTTTGGTATAATAAAGTTTATCATAACATTTTAGGGGTCTGCTTTCCTATATATAGCAGGAGAATAAACAAATAGGAGATAACTTATGGTTATGGTTAATGTAAAAATTTAGGGCAAAGATATGTGGGATGGTTTTTATCGTGGAATGGGAAAAGGTCTCAGAAAATGTTAAAATAATAATAAAAATGAGATTTTATATAATTTAAAGTTGGGTCTTTTCTTGGGCGTAAAATCAGGGCTTTATGGAGCCTTTTTTAAATAATTTGTGGGTATTGTTGTATATTGTTGTATTGTAAAAAACATTAATTTTTTACAACATTTAGCTTTTAGTAAAATTATATATTACTTATCAGATATTTAGATTTTTATACCTTTGTTTAGTATAATATTAACACTTCCTAAAAGCTATTTATTAACTCGGCTTAATCATGTATATTTTCCGTCAATTAATATTTTCTAATTAGAAACATATAGCTAGGTGTGAATAGCTCTCATCATAATATAATTAGAGAGGCAGAGTGACACACGTTTTAATCCAATTGCCCTTTGACCTGTCCCGAAAACACACGGCTCATGAGGGCCAAATGAATGGCCGTTCACTTAATTATAAGTTGATTCAATTTAAAATCAATACAAGGCCCACGAGTCGGGCGCGTTTAATCACATAATTACTGGCCGCCAGCCCCGGGAGAAAATCGCTCGTTCGATGGCAATCTTCTCACTTTGGCGTCCATAGTAAATATGAGTTGAAATGAATTCGTTTTCAGATCCGGATCCAGTGAGCAGTGGGATACATGTGTAATTACGCCAATCCACGGACAAACAAATTCCCACATCGCCCAAACACTCACTCACACGCACGCACTTGCGGAAGGACACACATAAGCCTCGTCCTGGTCACGTTGGCTCATTTTCGCTTAATGTTTTATGCACAACTAAATACAAATGCGCTTTAATGAGCAAAACTCGAACCGGCCATGTGGTTAATTTATTATGCACAACTCGACGTCGCAGGAACATATATCCAACGGGGGGAGACAGCATGGATAGCAAGGATAACAAATAATATGGCATTGTCGTGACATTAAATTGCCAATGCACATGGCTTGGGGAAAGGCGGTAGGCGCTGGGTGCTGAGGGGGAATGCAGATAGACCGCAGCAAGTCAACTTGAATGCATGTAACAATTACTCTCGTCCGCTCCTGCTCGCACACACGCTGCGGCATATCCTGCGCAGAGCAGAGCAGAGCCATAAAATGCAGGCAGCAAAATGGTGTAGAAAAACTGTGATATTCGCAATGGCAACAACACACAGTGTGGCATACTTTTCGGGGCATGCAGCACGGGCGGACTTGGCCGCAAAACAAGGCCAAGCCGGAACTTAATGCGGGGAGCGGAGCGCATTCGAGTGCGAATTTTGGAGGCTGAACTAGTTCAGCTGGTCACTAGGATTTGGAAAGCAGGCAAAAATTCTTTAGCTTATTTTTTATAAATATTACTGCTAGGAAATACTAATTCCCCAGAGGAAATTGGTCCCCATACACCAAGGAATTTATGTTGGGTTTTATATTTTTTAAAGCAATAAACTCTTCTTTTGATGATAGCTCCCCAAAATCCCTAATTTAACTATTATTTACATCTGATTTTATATGTATTAGGCATAAACTAAAAAATTACTTGCTATAAAGGGGGAGTCATACAATTATTATTAAATACACCTTATTATAAAAACATAGGGGCAATGTGTTTCTTTATTTATTTTTAATGATTACGAGGTAATAGTATATCTCAGTTGGAATATGTTTAAAACAACATTTCTCTGTTTACCGCCTTCTAAGGTTTTCCGGGATTTTTAATATACAAAATAATCATACAAAATTCGAGTAGGTTTTTAAACATTTAAAGAAATCATAGAATGAAACATTTTATTAATACCATTCGTGATAGAACTAAACCACTTGCCCTACTTTTTGTTAACAAAAAGGCAGCTGCCGATTCAGAAGCTGTTGCACCATTCCGACCTTTAATAAAATATTCAAATTTCTGGCTTCAATTAAATTCTTGTAATTTTTGCCAACTACAACTCGTATAATAAAATACTGAAATACTGAAATTGCCCAGCCAAGCGGTTTTGAGCACACCTCACGCCCCACGAGCAAAACCCCCGGGATTTTCCCACTCACTCACATTTATCATGTGGGACATGCCTGGCCATTTGATTAACACCTTTTGGGAAGGAAGGCATGGTCTGACCAAAATAAAATTGTGCAGCATAATTTAAAACTAAAGCCAGGGTGCGTCCAGACCTGAGTTGCTGCACAATTTTGCTCCTGTTTCGCCCCTTTGTTGTGGAGTGTGTGGGTGTGTGTGTGTGTTCATTTCGGTGGCATTTCGCATGCCTCGTTGGATGTAGTCCAGAGAACATACAAATATATGCGAAATATACACATAAAGATATATGCGAATTTATATGTGCACTATGCTGCCATTCTAGCCGACTTTTGCGTGTAAGCGCTGACTAAGCCAACTCATGCGAGCTCGTTTTCTGGCCAGAATACAAGTGGGGGCGGCATTAGGGGTGAAGGGGTTTATTGCACCCAACTGCAGCTGCCACAACTTGTGTGTGAAATACGTGTGAAAGCTAAAAGGATTTTAAAAGGCCATGGAAACCGAAATGTGATGAGCAGCATTATCTTACCGCCGTGAGGTGTTTAGTGTCAAAGCAAAGGAATGTTTCACTATTTTTATAACCTCCTCCCTTAACAACTTTGAGTTCAATCAAATTCCTCAAAGTCAGCGTTAAGTTTATGCTGACTTTAAATTAATTATGAAATCGGATACTGTCACGGTAACCTCAGAGGTATTTTCCCCCAACTTCAACTACCGCACATCGTGTAGTCACCTCATTAATATCAAACTGAAATCCGGCAGTGGAAAGTCTTCATTCTTGCAAAAGCCACGTGGAACTTAATCCCTTATCTTGGCTTGGCTAACAAAGTGGAAACAAAAGCCGCCATGACAACAGGCCAAATCCTTTCAACTGTTCGATGAAAGGAACAACCACACCACTCATGCAGACACACATAATGTGCACAGTAATAACTTGTATTGGGGATGTCAAGAGAAAAGATTTATCAATTTTATTCTGTAAAATTAAAAAATTAAAATTGGTCTATATCTACTCCAAAAACCAAAATTAATATTATAAAAGCGATTCTCGGAAGGTTTATAATGTCTGGTTTCCCACTTATACCCGAGTTTTTATTACAAGAGCTATTGAAGATAAGCTCAGCCGAGAATATTCAACCTATAACCAAATCGAAGAAAAAGAGAATAACTTATTATGACTCCAAAGTTTTTTTTTAGTTGGCCTTGATCGATCTGCTGCTTCAATATCTTTTTTCCAAGGGTCATTCCTCAAATAAGTCATAGGTTTTACGGATATAACTAAAATAATTAAAGTGCAAATTGTGCTAGAATTTTTTTTTAACTAATTCTTAATGGACTTCCAGGACGCACTGTTTCAGTTATTTGCTTTGGGTGGCATCAAAGCCCCGCTCAACGGACACTGGCAGAGAGCCCCTCGACAGGAACCGCCGCCGAAAAAGCCCACCGCTGAGCGCGTCAAACAGAGGGAGGCCGAGCAGAAGCGACGCAGGCGTGAAGCGGTTTGTTATTTATTTTATATTTTATTTAATATTTTTAGGTTGGTATCAAGCTAATCGATGATCCTTTATTGCAGTTGGCTGCCAATATTGATATGAACATGCAGAGCGAAGTCATGGCTGAATTTGAAAAATCGCTGTAGGAAAAGGCCCTGAAAAAGGCATTGAGCAGCAATAGCATTGACAAAGACCAACTCGATCATCTTCACCTCAATTGGAACCACCATAAAATAAACATCCTCAGATTCTGGCAAATGACAGCAGCGGAACCCTTTAATTAATATTAAGGATCTAATCTATCTAGCCACAAAGAGCGAACAAAAAACAATTATCAAGAAAACAAAACCTATTTGTTATCTAATTATAAAATCAAACAACCAAAATAAAATATATTTAATCAAATTTACTCTCTCGTTAGTCACACATCCCTAACACGAACCCGCAACTTTAATGGCAAACACTTTATGGCTCATTATTTTCAATGCAAGTTGCCTTCGTTCACAGCTCGCTCATTTGCAGCTCCTGTAACTTTTCATTAAACAAAAACTGAATTCAGAATGAATATTTAAACTTGTGCATAATGCACACGGACAGCCATTAACGCTAATGACGTCATGAAATCCAATGCACACAACTGGGAAGCGGATCCGCCACCTCCTTTCGAGGATGGAGCTAGGCCGGGGGTTTGAAAATGAGGCGGAAAGACGACCCCAGAGTGTGGCCGCAAAATGGGGCCACAGCATAATGTTGGCTTCATCTTGCCCTCAACGGGAGAACATTTAAGCGGCAATTCCCTACACCTCCGTAGATATTGGAAAGTTTCAACAGAAGTCTAAAATATGGGTTGATTTTGACCCTTAAGAGATTGGAATTGGTACTTGGTAAGAAAGCTTAGAATGTAGAATAACATTTTTAGTCGAATTCTTTGCCAAATTTTATGAAGAATGGCCAAGATTCCGATTATTTATGAGTAAAAAAGGAGTCCTTGTGCGCCGAAGGAAAACAAGCTGTTTTGAGTCCAAACTTTGGACATGGGTCCTAGGAAATATGATTAATATCCAGTAAATAAATATGCATACCACGGATCAAAGGTTTATTTTTTCATAAATCATCACTGTGGACGGCAGTCCACGTAGTGACGATGAGCACCGAGACTGTGGTGCGCAAGGAGACTACTATATACAGCCGTAGAATTGAAAATCTGCTACGATAGTCCGATCAGAACCATTTATATCTTAATCGAAAGGTATTGTAAACCTCTTTGAAACTGCATACTAAGATTTTT
>VNJO01012096.1:0-46095 GCA_008042535.1 Drosophila tani | reverse complement strand
CAAAGCCGAATTTTTCACCCAGTTCTTTCCTACAGTTTGTGTCACAGAATCGTATTTGCATTCGGGCCCGTTTCATTGCACTTTGGTCTTGGTTTCTGTTTCGGTTTTGGGCCATCCGCCGCAACAATGGGCAACAACAACAGCCTCGCCCTGGCATAATAAACTTTGCCATTTGTGCCTCATCTTTGCCTTCTTCTGCCGCTTTGTCGCGGTCTCCTCTTCGGTTTTTTCCAACCTTGTGCCAATAAAATAGAAAAACAACACAAGATGTGCATTGCACACAAAATGAAGAACTTGAAATGTTTCTAACACAATTTTCCACTCGGCATTGTGTGCCGAAGAGGCGGGTGTAGGCGAGGAAAACTGTTGGTGAAACTGGCGAAATGGGGAAAATTGAGTGTGTCGAGCGNTTTTTACATTAATTTCGCCATCATTCCTATGGCAGCTATAGGATATAGTAGTCCGATTTCGGTCGTTCCGACATATATACTGCGTGCTAAAGAAATAAGACTATGCTGAAAATTTCAGCTCGATAGCTCAAAAACTGAGAGACTAGTTCGCGTAGAAACCGACAGACGGACAGACGGACAGACGGACAGACGGACAGACGGACAGACAGACGGACATGGCTAGATCGACTCGGCTGGTGATGCTGATCAAGAATATATATACTTTATGGGGTCGGAGATGCCTCCTTCACTGCGTTGCAAACATCTGGTCAAAATTATAATACCCTCTGCAAGGGTATAACAACACAAGATGTGCATTGCACACAAAATGAAGAACTTGAAATGTTTCTAACACAATTTTCCTCTCGGCATTGTGTGCCGAAGAGGCGGGTGTAGGCGAGGAAAACTGTTGGTGAAACTGGCGAAATGGGGAAAATTGAGTGTGTCGAGCGGCACTTAATTTCTGGCTAGTTATTTTGGCTAGACAACTCGGTTACGCCTCAGCTGTGCCTCTAGGTGGCGCCGGCCGCTGCCGGCCTGCACACCGCGTTCCCAATTAATCTCCCATTTTATTTTATCTACCTATCAGTTGGCGCTGAGCTGATCAACACCTTCTTCTATATAAGAGAGCGTACGGGGGAGCAGCTGTGTGTGTGGGCAGCGCCAGGTGAGTGGGCCTGTTAAAAGCGCCTCGGTGACTCAACTCAAAACGCTCGTTTTGCACGGCTCTTTTCATTCTCTGCGCACACACTGGGGAAAAATGGTGGGTGCTCACAACATCAATACATGTATAATACCCTTGCAGGGCATTATAATTTTGATCAGAAGGAAGCATCTCCGACCCCATAAAGTAATTATATTCTTGATCAGCATCACCAGCCTAGTCGATCTAGCCAGCCTAGTCGATCTAGCCATGTCCGTCCGTTTCCGTTGACACGCAAACTAGTCGCTCAGTTTTTAAGCTATCTGAATGAAACGTTGCAATCGGACCACTATATCTTATAGGTGCCATAGGAACAATAGGGCAAACATGTTATTTTTTCGCTATTTTAATAGACATTGGGCTCAAATTAAATATATAACCCCTCAAATATATTATGCCATAGGAATAATAGGAAAATTAGGGGAACAAAATAATAACTTCTCTGTTTTTCAACGTATTTTTATAAATTTCGAGATATAGCTGGTTTTTACGGTTTTAGAATTACGCTTTTTATTCCATTAAGATCGGACAACTATATCATATAGCTGCCATAGAAGCGATCGGTTGATTTATACAAATATGTAAAATGTAAAAAATGTAAAAACTTCTATATTTTTTCTATTTTACCAAAATTAACGAAGTTAGCTTAGCAATAAGAAAACTCTATAAGAATTCGATTTGCTTGGTTTTACTGTGTTCTCATTACCTTTAATCATTGACAGACCGCCTTTTTCAGTGTTTAAAATTGACTTTGGCCATATGTGCGAGCATTCGTACGTGCCGATAAGGAGCTGTAAATATTTGCAAGCAAGTAAACAGTTCACCTGAAACACCTCGTACACTCTTACGTACATAGGGTACTCTCTCATTCCGCAACTCACCTCCCCCTTCCTTTTCCGGCGGTCTCTCTTTTCGGCCGTGTCATTCATTAACCTGGTAAAGTTTCTCTTCGGCTGTAGGTGTGCTTGTGGTTGGGCTGCCTAAAAGTCTGCGCTTATCAACGAATTTTGAGGGGGACGCGCGGCGACTCAATTTACCTATTGCCGCACCTTAACCGCCGCAGCAACAACAACTGCCGCGCGAAGAGGTGAGAAAGAAGAGCACCCTGGCAAAAAGCGAAAAATGCATGAATCATGCGCTTGGCATGTCGCCGTTGACGTCGCTGCTTTCGTGTTGCTGCTGGGGCAAACACTTAAAAAAAATCCCGGGTCCCCAATGGATTCAAAAATAATGGGTCCAGGAAACTAAAGTGTTCTTCTTGAGTTACTTTATACCCACCTTTTTATTTACCATCAAGTTAGCAGGGCAACTTTTGGAAATAAAACTTTTGATTATACCATAATTTGCCGCTAATTATTAATATTAAAGTATTCTGGAGTTTATATCAACTTAGCAGGGCATTTAACATTTCTGATCTAGGAGTGGTTTGTACCTACTCCATAGTAGAAAAGGAGGGCCTATATAATTACATTTGCACCTACAAGCTTAATGTCTGTTGTGGTATAATGATGTTAGTGTGTTGTGCTTTTTATACGTTGGACCTACGATCAAGATCGCTTGCCACCAAATTATAATATTTTTCTTTTTAATATTTTTTAGGATTAAAACAATGAAATCATAATCAACTCTGATATACACCTGCTTTCGTTCAAGGCAATTGAGCGAAACATAAGAATTTGTTAAATAAAAAAAACAAAACATCAAAATTCTATAAAAAAAAAATGTAGACAGGAAATTTATCTCGTACAAAATGTACTATTACTTTCGGTTGGCACTAAGTTATAATACTCGTTTACCCTATAATAATATTGATTTTTAAAAACGTTCAGGGTGGCGTAAACCCTTAAGACAATTCTCGAAATCCATTTATTAAATCTAATAGTAAAGATAAGCCTAATTTAAGAAAATTGTATTCAGTCAATGGAAGGTGAAGTGGCTCTTTGGGCTAACCATTTTTCTGCGTGTACGCCGATGGGCGGTGGTCGCTGATGAAGTGACTGAGAAGTGGGTGTTCGGTTTTGGGACTCTTTCGGTTTGCCGTCTGCTTGTTAGTTAATTTTAATTGATTTTAATTTGATTTGCTTAAAGAGCATTTTGTTTGGCCAACGCCAACGGAAACGTTTTTAGACGCCTCTCGCCTTCAATCCCGCAGCTTAGCTTCTACAGCTTCTCAAATAAATTGAGTTTGTGAGCACATTTTCGGGCTGGGAACAGTCTGACCTACTTACCGCATAGAAAAATGTTACTTGCAGAAATATTTTGCTTAAATATTGCAGGGGAAAAAGCACTTTGCATGCATTCCTCCGTCCAAGCACACACGCGAACACAAACAAACAAAAGGAGCTGGAAAACAAACACACTCGAGAGCTGCGCCACCTCGCTCGCTCGCTGGCTCCCTCGCTCTCTGGAGGATCTTTCACCTGGCAGCCTTTGCACTTTGTTAGCTCGTTGAGGTGCCGCTGGGAGCCTCCGTCGACTTGAGTAGCTGCTCCACATGCTCCCCACTTGCCATCCCGCTCATCCGGCTCCACCTGCAGGCTGCTTGTGAGCTTAATGAAATCCACAATCTTACCCACGTACATAGCCATACATAAATTCCTTGTTGAGCTTGATAGCGGTTCTTCGGTTCTTCTTCTTTCATTAGTTGCCCTCGGAAAGGGTATATATACTTCTGGCACATCTAGTTCTCATTTTCTATTTAATTATCGGATCATTAGCAGATGGTGGCATTTGCAAATAGATAAATAAATTAATACATTTTCGAACCCGTTTCATAATAGAGAAGAAACTGTGTTTGCTTTGAAGTCCAACTCCGCCGAGAAGACTCAATTCCTTATTTCAGTTCAATAACTTCACCCAATCTTAAATCAATATCTAATAAAAGTCATGGCAAATACCATTTTTAATTAATGTTTACTTTAGCGTCCTATGTAAATCTCTCATTCCACATATTTTTACGCAGCACTGTTGACTTTACTTAGGGAATGGAAGTTGCAGAAGAAATCCTCCATCAAGAGCAGTTGTATCTTCGGCTCCGAATCGAAAGAGGTCTTAATGCATCTTGCGCTGCCGGTTGTCAGTCAAGCATTGACGTAGAATGCAAGGTGCTTGTTTGTGTGGATGCATTCGGATGAAAGCTGGAAGGGATGTGCAGTGAGCCATCGACATGCTTTTGTTGCCCCCATGTCTTTTGTTGCCTTTATCCTGGTCATAAAGTTCAAGGAGCTGCATGGAATTCACCCCTTACGTCCTCCCCTGGCCACACACATTTGTCAGCGGCTTATCTTAGTTATTCACTTGGAAAAAATACAGTATTTCGTTCCGATAGATTGTGAGTAGCGGATTTTCTTAAAATATTGAAGTTTGATCTAAAGAGAACTACTAATGTTGTATTTTCCATCTTGATACGGGGTCGAAGGCACTTCCATCGTTCCATTCCAATTCTCGACCTTTTTTATTTATTTGTGAAAGAAAGAGTATATTTAAATCTAACCCATTTAAAGCACAGCATTTTCTTTTAGTGCAATACTGGACCTGGACCGTGGCAAGAACAGCAAATGATGCTGGGAATGCATTTTTATGTGCATTATTAAGTCGAGTTGGGGGTTGGGGTCGCGTGGGAGCGAATGAAATCGCTTTGCTTCTCAACTGAAGCGTTTAGAAGTATTTATTGTGGACTCTTAAAATGGGTTTCCTTAGCCGCAGGGCGATTACGGAAGTCGAAGGGAATGGAATTTGCAATGCGGTGCCAAATGAAGGATATTGGGAAAATGCATCTGAGGCGCTTTTTTTTTTTAAGGAAACTGTACTGCAGGACTTTCCAGAAGCATTGTTGCGGCCTCTTTCCTTTCGAATGTCTTCAATCGATTGACATCCTGCAACGACGGCAAAAAGTAATTGATTTTAAGTAAATTGTTTGGCCTATACCATTTTTTTTACAGGGCTAAGTGGGTTTTAAAACGTGTTGACATTTAAGTCGGGAAATATGTTTAAGATAAGATAGGAATATTATTTTATCACATAGTAAATATCGAATTCTTGTTCGTGACAGAAGGCGGTCTTGCCTTGAAAGTACTTTTATATATTTATAAGCAAACCGCGTGCCGCATTCCTCTTTTCTTTAATATTGATCAGTCCAATGATATTTATTAAGTTCACGTTAACCTCCTTACATGCCCATACATAAAATGCCTTGACAAAAACTCGACCAGTTCATTTAAGTTGTAATTTTTTCTACCTTCACTGTGACCGCAAATAGTTTATTTACATGCCATCCGGAGAAGCCGACATATTCGGGGCTTACCGAAAAAGTGAGGATACAAAGTTTGCTGAACTATTTTCGAAACCAGGTAGAGGCGGCGTGGTGGCGCCAAAAGCGCAACTTTGCCTTATAAAAAGTCAGTGCTGTCACCTCTCCGACCCTTGTTCAGCGGCGCTCCCCGTCATATGCAATCACTTTAAATCTGGATAAAAGTGCAGCCACTTTGCCGTGCGGGCTCATCAAAAAAGATGCCAATGTACGTATGCGGCAGCCACACATATAAATAAATAAATGCATTTATACATAGTTGTATGTATGAACATGTTGATATGTATTGCATATATGGGTTATATGCTGGGGCTGCCTGGGCGGTGCAAAAAGTATAAATCAAATAATGAAAAAAAGGGCAAACCATTCGAGGGGGAAAGTTTTTTTGCGCCCACTTTCCCTCCCTCTCCTTGCATTTTTGAGCAGTGTAGCAAATATGCAAAGCACACACTCACACCCTTTAGGAACACAATCAAGCAGCTGCAGATTTTTGGCATTGCCTTTTTCAGGAAAATGGGGGAAAAGTGCAGGCAGCTCTGTCGTTGAAAATCCTAAAATGCTTAGCGTGGCAAAATCAATTTGATGCCATTTTTTAAAACGCTTTATGCCGCTGTGTGTGCGAGTGCATTAAATATGTATTTGCCGGAGTCTTTTCCGAGAGAGACTTTCGGAGAACGGTACATCGTTGGGAAGAGGGACTTGAGGGGTTGTCCTGGCAGATGTACACACAATGATTTTACGAGAATTTCATTGTGCAGTTTTATTCAGATGCGAAAGTGCCACGAGGCCGCACTCTAGGTTTAATATTTTAATACCCACATTACCTCTCAATGAACGCTATATTCGTGGATGATTTAACAATCGAAGAGCGAGAGTCATCAAAAAGATTAAGGAGGGGGCAAAGTCTCACATATTTTATTCTCTTAAGACCCATTTATAAAATGAATAAATTATTGTAAAAAAGAGAATCTATAACCAAACCAATGGGTATTTTTATATAAGGTTATAAGGTAGCTGAAACTAATTAAATAATTTGTAATTCATCGTCATGTCTTACCTCGTTAGGAGGTGTTTTTGTTTGATTCAGTTCTCCTGCTCCATATCGGATAGGTATGATCCGATAGGGTATCCAAAACATTGAACCAGGGCGAATGTGTTCCATTTTTTCTTGTTTCTATGCTACTTTTTTGTCATCGTTGTGGGTGTATGTTAGCCGTGTGTTCTCGTCTGCAAGTGTGTGCGGCATTATGCCTTTGTGTCGGTGTTTAGCGCTCGAAAATCGGTCAAGGCTGGCAATGCTGCCAACTGGCGTGCATTTGGGCGACGTTTAGCTGTCGCTTCAGCTGCCCCAACCTCTCCCCCTCATCAGGCGCAGTTGCTGCCTTCTATCTCACTTCTAGCGAAATATGCCACTAAATCAACACATTCGGCGCTGCAAACAAGCAGCAGCCAGCTACTATGCTGAGAAAATGGCCTTGTAAGGCGTTTTAAAACTTGGAATGTAGCTGTGGTAACCAAATGTTTCAAGAAACTGCAATACTCCGTTATCAGTAATGCATCAAGAAAAAATATTAGTCACAATAGGGGGCTTCACTAAAAAAATCCTACAGTTGTATGTACTAATGGCTCCGAATAACAAGAAAATTTTCCCACTCGTTTGTCCCAGTGCGGCACCAAGCCCACGGCTCAGCAGCAACACGTCTGCTGGCAACTCACCTGCGAAATCTCGCTGCTGGCGTTAATGACATTTTAACATCTCTCACCTCTCGTACCATTTTTTCCCCTAACCTGCTTTAATTTCTGTACATGACAATGCGGCTCTCCTCCGCCCGGACTCCAAAATAGTAATAATAATAAGGTCAAGGATATTCGGGTAACTTCTGTGCCTGCACGCCAACAGAAGCTCAACCCAGACCTAATTTCCCATATCCCACTTTCCATTTCTGTTCCCATTCCGACCTCCCAAGGGCGTGGTCCTGGTCCTGCTCAGCGCTGATTAAGTGCCCGCCATTCCTGCCCCTAATGTCCTGTCCAGAGGCAGTTGCGTGTGTTTTGTTGCGGCTGCGGCTGCACCGAAATTGCATTTGTTTTTCGCCGGCGGCCGTTCCTTTTGAGCCGGAAGTTTGCGTGAGCTGGAAAGGGGGTGGGAGTTTAGAAGGGGCATGAGTTTCCCGGGGACGTGGCTGCTACGCTATGCCTGTGATAATTTGAGAGGCGTTGTATTTTTAGCCAAAAACATCAACTATTAGCTTGTGTGCAACGGAAATGGAAAACGTAAAGAGCAAGCAAAAATAATTGTTAAACGTCTAACTAAGAAATATCAGTTGTTTCCCATTGAACAACCAACACAGGATGAAAGGATTTAAAAAATATTCCGTGGTGAATCTTATTTGGATGGATGAATTTTTCCTGATTATCCCAATGAAAAGTGCAAATACAATACAGTTTATATAAGGGTCTCGGATATTTTAGAGGCATTTTCAGTGCGATGTTGTCTAGAGACGAAACCGGAGGGCATTTCATGCAATAATTTACATTTTCCTCGTTCATTATACTAAATGTTTCTTCGGGTTTTTTTAATTAAAAAGGAAGTCAAAATGTTAAAAATATATGGTTGCCGCTCACTCATGTATAAAGGTATCCTAGGATTTTTTAGCTCAACTCTAGCTTAAATCATTGCAAACCTTATCAATTAGCGAAGCTAAATCAGAGTCAGGGAAGGGGAGTTTGGGCGGTGGGTGAGCTTAGACATCGGGGAAGCTTTCAAATTAATCTGCATATATAATCCTGCGGAGCGTAATTACCACAGCTAACGCTAACCAAGCACTGCCGCAACTATCAACACAGCGCTTTGATTAATTATATGATCCGTGTTTGGTGTTCCAGACTCGCTCCCCTCAGACCTCCAGTCCTTTAGCTCCTTCACCACACCCTCGCCTGCGGCTTTTGTAAAATTAATTAAGTCGAAATAAAACAAACTAGATTGCGCCAGTGTTTAAAGGGGAGGGAGAAGTCGCCTGGCTGGCAACTGATGAAATAACGCATACGCCGTGTTGCCAATTCACTTTGAAGTAGTTGCATTAAATTTGCTGGCCAACAAATGGCAATCAGGCCAAGAAAGTGGCACGACAAATGCAACTGTCATTGAAAAGTATTCAATGCAATCTCCTGCAGCTCCCCAGAAGAGAAAACCCACAGAATTTGGTGTAATCCTATTTAAGCAAGCTGCTTTTCAGCAGTTGATTTGCTTCGGCTTGGGGCGTGCTTGAAATCTGCTATCAACACTTGTTTATAAAGCGTGCTCCCTTCCGCTACTTGCTTCCCGGATCTCTATGCTGCCCGCCAGTGAGCTCTTCCGTCGAAGAACTGTTCCCAAAACGGAGAAGCAGTCCGAGGCTTACGCATTTGTCGTCTTAGTTGCAGCTCCTTGGTGTTTGCGTTGCTCCTTGTGAATTCGCTGCTGCCGCTCCCATTTTGCCTGCAACGGCACCTCTTAATCCATTTGCTGCCTTCCACTGCTAGTCACGCCCACCGGCGTACACACGCCCTAGCAATAAAACTTTTACTTTGGTCCTTTCCTCGAGGCACTAACTTAGCTCGGGAACGAGTGCCTGCAATTTTTCGCGAACAACCGGAGGCGATGGCGAAGGCGCTGAAAGTGAAAACGACGACGACAACGTCAATGAGCTTGCCTTGGCCAGGCAGCTTCAGTCAGCGATGACAGGGTCTTTTCATACCCCGTAAATGCAGCGGAATGCCAAACTGAGGTTTCGGTTGGTCCAAGATCAAGGATTTAGTTAATAATAGGGGGAGATGCTTGCCAAGAATATAAACTATGCAGGGTTGCAATGCCAATTTTCTTCATTGAATTTTTGTTTAATCATTTAGAGTAATTTAAATATTAACTTGTGCATCCTAACTAATAATATTATGGAAACGGATTTTTTTAGTCTCTGTGCTTAAGCTTAGGTTACGCCACCCTCACGGCCTCAAAATGGTCAAAAGTATATCTTTAGGACAACGCGTAGAAAGGTTAAACTCTTGTTTTTTTTTTTTTTTTTTTTTTTGGGGTGTAGGTTAAAACTTCAGACTCAAATTCCAAGCCAAATTTTTTCTTCTTTAGAAATTTAGTCGCTATGGCTATACTGGGTTTATACACAGACTCGAATACATGTATTCATATTGACAGATGAGATGCCTTAAACTATTCTTAAAAGTGAAACAAATTTATAGAAACAAAAAAATATATATATTTTTAAAAACGTCCAAAGTGGCGTAACCCCTTAATAGACTTAGGTTTTTTTTACTGGGTAAGCGTTTGGTTTATCATTCACGATATTTTGCGTTGTTTAACCGATTCTATTTACTTAAATTCATTTCTTAAATTTATTTTCGGACTGACCTACATTGATGGCTGTCGACTTGGCTACGCCAGTGCCTTTATGTCGCCGCCTCAAGAACATTGGCTGTCTTTGGCTATATGCTCGTATACTCGTACCCAAAACGTCATATGATTTTTGAGTATAACGCCAATGGGACGACATAATGCTATCAGCTGCTCTGGGCTCTTGACGATGCTGTTCTTCTTGTTATAAAAATAAAATTAAAATTATTGTGAGTGTATTCTACATGTTGCACAGCTGGAAAAAGAGGAGCCGAGCGGAACGGGAAGGCGTGCTCTTAGTGATGCAAGACTGAGAACTCCATATTTGAGTCTAACTCTTTACTTTATAGTTTAAAATGAGCAAAATTCTTATTCTGAATAATGTATGACTATTTAATTGGGATCGACAAGACGAGGACAGAAGCATACAAGGACGAGGCTGAAGTTCAGGGTGCTGTGATGCATACAAACTACCTGTCCCCGGGCTACAAGGGCGAACAAAAATTGTCGAATAATGTTGTCGGGCGACAAAAGCTCGCACTACCCTCTTCCACCCCTTCAAGTCCCAATTGCCAATTGCTAACTCATCTTCCACTTTCTTCCGCCATGGGCAATGGCTTTTCGTCCTTTCTTCCATCTCTCTTTTCGTGCGTGTTTCTATCTCTATCTCTGCACTTTCCTTCCTTGTTTTTATGTCCTGTATTTCGTTGCGGCAAAAATAGGACTCTTTCCTTAGTGGTTCTTGAAAAACATCGGGGAAAAAATAGGCTAGTATTATAATATATCAAGCTTCGACCTTATGTCAAGTTAAAATTTTTAAGGTTAATAGGATTATGTACCAAATTTTGCATAATAATAAAAGTAGCTCTTTTAAAGTAGAGAAATATATTATTATACATTAATTTGCCCCAATATGTGTAATGGATTTTGCATATTTGATAACTAGATAAAGTAATTTCCCCGCAAACAAAAAGTATTCTTTGAAATCCATATAAAGTTTTGAGAACTGTGCCTGTGACCGTATCAAATTTTCCATTTTCCTTCTCCTATGCAAATGAACTTGGCGGCATTAAGGTTGCTGATGAACTGAGGTAAGCCCTGTTAACCACATTTGAAGGGCGTGCGGAAGTGAGTGGCAAGGAATAATTGTGCGGGCATTTTAATAATAATTTACTAGGCCAGCAGCCACAGATGTTTGCTTTTCCCACTTTCCGGCGCGAGTCAATTAATAATGGGTCGCATATTAAATTTATGCAAAAAATTCATCGTTAAGTGCAATAATAACTTAACCCAACAGGGGTTAATGTAGCCGCTGCTATCTGCTCGCAGCAGCGGCTCTCTGAAATGCCATCCATTCAATACTTTAAAACATACAATTTTACGGAAGTCAATCCATCAGGAATACTTTTATAACTGATTTAAAGTACTATACAGAATGTTATTCGCGAGAAGGCGGCAAATATTCATTGAGAGCTCGCACTTGTTTAATGAAATATTCTGCTGGTCAGATTACCTAATAGGCGTTTCACTAAAATCGCAATTGATGGCGGCCTTGAGACCCAAACTATGGTCAAAGTCAGGTCAGAAAATAGTATATAATTTATTAACCCAACGATGACCAACGAACTAATGAATTATTAATTCTTTACGCAAAATATAGCCCGATACCGATCATTGCACAGATAATTTATGAGAGAAAAAGAAAAAGCCGACAAGGAACCCACGGCCTTAACTACTTTGTCACCTCGACCACTGATTAGAGTCCCGCTTTGTAAAGTTCAGTTAAATGATGAAGCGCAGTCTCATGGTCTTAAATAAAAACTAAAAAGAGCTTGTGTTGTGTGACTTTAAGCCATGTGTGTTGAAGGATTCTAGATAATAAACCCGGCCCTAAATATTATTGAACAAATTGTTTTCTGCATCTGCTATTGCAACTCGAGCTCTAAAATATGGTTTTTGCAATAAATTCATAGGCGATCTAAATACAGAGAACTGCCCAAATGAAAATGGACAACCGACAGTTTGTTGGCTAGGCTTGGGTTTCAGCTCAGTTCTGGGGAGATCCCGGGGTGGTTAGAGGCGCAAGGAAAGGGGCAAGGGTTTTGGGCAACGCCCACACGCATTGCCATGCATCGTTTTGCTTTGGCAATTAGACTGCCACTCGCCTGTCCAATTTATTTGCAAAATTTGAGTTGTTTTCCTTGCTGCAGCTGCTCTCGCATCCCACTTGCTTTTCTTGCGGCTTTTTATTTTAATTTGTTTATGTGCGCATTTAATTATTGTTTATTTGTCTGGGTGAACTGCAAATTATGTGCACTAGAAGCGGATGTCAATCTGCAGAGGGAACTAGATGAAATGCTGTTCGGAGAATTTCAGATAAACGCAGAGATCAAATGATCGAGCGGCTTCTAAATAAATATTTGTCTTGAGCTTTCAACTAGAAATTTAAAATTAATCTAGGAATCTATCTATAAAAATCTAGAATTCATCCCCCAACATTTGGGGGAAATCAAAAAATTTCTCTTGGTAGCCAAAGTTTCGACCTTTAAGAGATAATTTGTTATATATTTTCTTGGAATGGGCATGTAATATATTTATATTATATATTTCCTCTAAAAGGCGCTTTTGGCGTAAACACAAAAATAAACAAAATGGTAACAACAGTGGCTAAACTGCGCCGCGCCCCCTACCCGATTTTCACCCCTCCCTGCCCCACTTGTGCTGAATCCTCCGTCGAAGGAGAGGAAACTCTTGAACAACAAGGAGGCACGCTGAAAAGTACAAAACAAAACAAAGCAAAAGTTGAAAATGCATTTTAATTACATGCGTCTCAGTGGCATGGTACCACTCCCCGCGCTCTTGAGTCACGCAGTCTGCGCTTCAATTTAATGGGTAAAAGTGCTTAAGGCAGCACAAAAAATAAGCAATTAAATTAATTTTCGGTTTGCTTCGGCCTGCGTGCTTTTTATTTTTGTTTTTTGATGGGTTTGGCCCAGCCCCAATGCGTCCGAAGTGGACAGCGGTCAGCGAATAAAAAGGCAACAATTAAAAAGTGTGCCAGCCAGCATTTGCCAACGGCTGCGCGACAAGTGACAACCGAAAAAGCAACAAGAATTTTTGCCATTTTTGGGCACATTCATTTAAATGGCAAAATTAATGAACAAACGCAGCGAGCAGAATTTGTCAAAAACTCTCCCAAGAAGTGCAATACGCATGCAAATTGTTTAGCTCATTGGCTAAGAGCAATGGGGAAATGCATTCCATCCACCGCTGCAGCAAGCTCGGAATTAATGAGCCATTCCGTCAATGATGCATGCAAAATCAATTTCTAGCTTAAAAACTTTTCCAATTAAGATAGTTTTCTTACCCACACGGCCCCACGCCCTCGTTCTCCTTTGCAGCTCAGTAGGGGAAATGAGTGAAATATATGTGTTTGTTGTATCGTAAAAAGTAAACCAATATTTCGCTCCGTGCTCCACGACTCTATAAAACTTTATAGGAAGCAGCTGAAAAAATATAATAATTTTCGTTTCGGTTTCGTCATGTTTTATTTTATTTCAGTAGCAAACTTTTTATTAATGTTTGTCGCACTTTTCGGTCGGACATGCGGCGCCCAAATCTAGGAAGCAGTTTTTTGTTTTGGCCGCTGTTTGTGGCCATTGTGTTCTTGCTGGCCAAAATAAACACATTTTTATTACGAAATATTTTGTACTGGATGCGCTTTTTATTGCACCACGGTTGACTCTAAATCAAATGCTTTTTACACCGACTTAAATTATTTGCCAGTGGAAAATTCCCATGAATAAAACGCATAAATACGTGAAAGTTGGCCTGCAGCCGGAAATGTTAATAACATCTATACGTACAGTGCATTTTATAGCCGTTGGTTGGGTTTTGCTCATATAAATAGAGTTTCTCATGCCCATAAATTGAAACATGAGAGGCGGAAAAAATGGCATTTCATGGAATAAAATGTGCTATTGATTATCTGTTATTCTGTAATTCCTTATTCCTTAAATTGGTTGATTCTGTTTTATCTTGGCTTATGATTAATTTGGGGAAGTTCAAACTCCGAAAAGATAGCTACATATAATATAAATAAAGTTTCTCATGCCCATAAATTGAAACATGAGAGGCGGAAAAAAATGGCATTTCATGGAATAAAATGTGCTATTGATTATCTGTTATTCTGTAATTCCTTATTCCTTAAATTGGATGATTCTGTTTTATTTTGGTTTATGATTAATTTGGGGAAGTTCAAACTCCGAAAAGATAGCTACACAATTTGTATTATAATTTTGAGTTTAAACTTCACCTAGAGCTTGGTTTTTGTAAATGATTTTTCTGGAGATTTAGAAACTTTGTAAGATCTGAGAAAGGGAAACCCTAATGACCCTTCTGATCGATTGCAGTTAGCACAAATTACAGCCACTTTACGAAATCCGTGCCAAATTCGAGTGTGAAACAGAAAAACAACAATTTTGCACCGAAGAGTCCTTCAGCGAACATTACGTATACGCTACGTTGGCCGACGTTGCTGGTTCTGCCTGCTCTTCCTTCTTCTGCTCCTCACCTCTTTTCTTCTCTCCTCTCTTGTCTCTCCTTGTCTTGGCCGAAAGGAGTGCAAAATGCTGCTGATTAAGTGGTTGCCGCAGGCAATTTGCGTCAAGTGAAGCGCGTGACTTTCAACATGTGTCACCGTACAGTGGGTACTCGCACAAAAAACAAAACGAGCGGGAAGGCAGAAGACGGGACAGAAACAAAAGCCTCGGCAAAGCCACGATGTGCGACAATTACAACCGTAAATTATGCCACAAGCAACAGCAACGGCGGCGGCAGCGGCAACAATAACAGCAGTCGACCGCAGCAGCGCCCAAGCCCATGCCCACGACACGCCCACCTCAGTCGGCTGTTTTGGCCCGGTCCGCAAACTCGGCCACAAAAGAAACAAGCCCAAACGCAACAAAATGGAGCACAACAACGGCAATGGCAACGGCTACGACAACTCAATTAAGTAAATGAGTGAAAACCGAGATGTTGTTGCCGCTGCTGCTGCCTATGCTGCAAATGTTTGTGGATGTTGCGGATGTTGCTCTTGGCAGAGTGGTTTACTTGTGTAATTAAGTGAGCGAATCACTAAATAATTATGCACTTCGGGGCACAAACTTGTCGCTAAAATCACTCCCTTTGAGGCTGTTTAACTCGACTTACTTGCAATGTCGACATTGTAATTACCAAAAGAAATTTAATTATCGCAATTTTCCTGCCTGACAATTAGCCATGAGTGAGGACAGCATAGCTGAACTCTCGTCAGCGCCAAGCAAAGTCAATTACGCTCAGCGTGTAAATGGCTCACACAGACGGTGCACACTAGCTGCTGGCCAACACACACAGAGGTTCACTCGCCAGTGTTAAGGCCATGTAGTTGCATATATCATTCCCTGCCGGCTGGCCATTCGTTTCCATTCACGTGAAGCCAAATTTGCCATGTGCAATGGAATGAATGAAGGTGTCGCTTGAAATGGAAGTTCACGAGAAAAAAAGGTGTAACGGGGGCATAGAGCATATGTCCTTTAGTTTGACAAAAACTGCAACCACTTTTTACGTTATATGTTGCATATTGCACCTAATATCCGAGACTCCTGACTGTAGCTAGAATACTCTGTGAAAGAGCGGTGTAAAAACGCAGAAAAACTCGAAACGCACGAGGCAGGCGTAAAGGCCGGACGAGTATGGAGGGAAAACTTTTTAAATCCATTCAAGTTGAGTTTTTAATAATCGCAGCTCACTTTTATGGTAAACTATTTTAAGTATACGCTGTCGATTCAAGCGAAAGTTTGCGATTTATGAGCGCCTTCAAAACACTTAGCGCACACGTACAACATGGCGTACGTAAACGTTACGTATACGTACGGAAAGTCCCGTTCCCCCGACCCTGTTTCTGTCCCCTTTCCGCGGCTTTATTCCCCCGCCGGGCATTATTGAACCAACAAAAAGTTGAGCAGGCAGCGAAAATGGCATTTCCGGTTGAAGTTGGCGTACAAACAAAATTCCAGCAATGTCGCGTTTATTTTTAAGGCAGCCCCCGAAAAGCTGGCACGCACATGTGCCACTGCCTCCCTCACTTTGATTTCACGTTGCCTTTGTTTTAGTTGGCGGCGTTTTTGGCATGCAGGTTTTGCACTTTCCTTTTTCTCACTTCTCTCTTTATTTCGAGTGACTTTTTGCTGTTGCATGCGCCAAGTACGGACGCAGACATGGGGCGAAAACGAAAACGAGGCGAGCGAGGTCCTAACTAGGTCGATCATTTGATGGCGCACGCACACCCGTAAGCCCCGGCGACACACACATTAAGTATTTACCAGCACGGAGAGAAAAACAGTCAATTTCATTTTGATTCAGCCGTTATTTTTTTAAATTTTATTTCGGGATATTTTTTTTTGTTGGTATTTCTTAACTAGATCATGGCCAAGATTACTCTTATGACACCCAAAACACACATCCCTATATAAGTAAGACCCTGGGGGAAAAAAAACGACAAGAACAACATTATTCTGGACCTGGATATGGGTATTTATCACAGTGCCATTCTTGTGCCAGTAAAACTGGCGTGCGGAAATGGTATAAGCTCCCTTTATGCTATTAAGGATTGACTTACTGCCTGGCCCGTCTGCCTGCCAGTCTGTCCATCCGTCTGTATGTATGTAGGTGCTCCTACTCCGTAGACCGTATCCGTCCAATTGCAATACACGACCCGGATCCCAGATCGGCAGCGCGCTCCATTTCTCAGGCGCTTCCTCGACGGAAACACGGAAGTGGTCGCCCACTTTTAGCCGTGCAAATATTTGCCCCGCCTTCGACTAAAAGGTGATAAACTTGGCATAATGCAATATTTTATGTTTGAACAGGCATTTAAAAGGTTATATAATGCAGTTATGCTGTTGCCTTGCCACCCCCGCCCCTATCATCATCATCGCCATCGACATCACATTCTCCGTATCCTTGCAGCAGTCTGAAGCATTTCTGGTCGTTGTTTGCCCAGCGCTGATAAGCTTTGAAATATTTTGCACGCTCTTGCATATGCAAACGCAAACTGAAGGTACACTGAACAAAAACCCGGACATTCATTGATAATTCAAGTTGAGATTTATCTAATAAAATATTTATCCATATTTCAAATTTTCCCAGATTACCTAACCCTCCTTAGCGACCCTCTACAATTCCCAACTGGTTCTATAGTAGTTCCACTTATATTTAAATATGGAACTATTTTTTTTCTAGTGAAGAGCAGACTGTGCTTGAGCCTAGTTACAGTCCCAGTTATGGAGTCATGGCCAAATCAGTGACAGGGGAGCGTCAGGGGAACTTGTAGATGGATAGACCTATATGGTCACATAGTTCCAGGTCCCAGAGCTATCGTGCCAGTGTGTGAGTGTGTTTGCCTTCGACTTTGTTGATTAATGTTGTTGGCCACCCAGCTGAGCGTTGAGTAATGCCAAGCAACTTCTGCCTGATGGATAAGGGGGACTCTGTGCCTCCGTCCTCTGTCTGTATTAGGGGCAAAAGAATTTACACTTTGGCAGAAGTGTGTTCGATAAATGTTGAACTTACCTACGAGGTAAAGTGAGAGGATCCCAGAGATATTTGATATTCATAAGTGGAATGTAGCATTTCCCATTTTGTTTTAAATCAGTTTAATACATAACATACATTTATTAAGATGCTGTTTTGGAGAACTATACTGAGGCTTATTGTAATGCGCATCCGAAAAGCAAACCAAATAATGAGGATAAATATTCTGCACTCGGCTTTTCCTAACAGTCGCCAGTGAATGCATGCAATTTTGGACTCACTGCACCTCCACCTTAGCACATGTGCCAGACAAGTAATTTGTGTACGCAGAAAATCGAGAAATGAGGAAATTATATCTAAATAAATCAATGGCTCGTTTGCCAATGCCCCCGCCATCGAGCAGCTGTTTACATAGGACATGTGTACATATGTACGAGCACACATAAACACCGCCTTATAGACACCCCGATATCTGGTGTGCAGTGATCGTGACTGCGATCGGTTCACACATAATGCCGCTCCATCACGGCACGCGCCTCGCTCGAAGGCTGAAATCGGGAGAATCCGCGCACGTGAGAGCAGAGGGGAGAGATTAGAGAGTTTGAGATCAAGATAGAGACCTACCGACGCGTAGACCGAGACAGGGAAAAATACGGAGAAAACGCAAGAGAGTGAGGGAGAGGCAGAGTCTCACGCTCTAGCGTTTTCGGGGAGAGAATAGTGCATTTATTTTTAGGATAACAATGGGCCCGAAGAGCATCGGCAAGGCGCGATATTCAGCGGATTTCTATATTTTCCTCGGGAAAATCGAGGAAATTTTTCAGCGCTGTCTCAGTCGAGCGCATAGAGCAACGCGAGTAAGGCGTCCGAAGACCAGTGCGCGAATTATTTGTATATATAGCCATATATACACACATATACCCAAGAACCTAGAGATATCTATATGTGCAGAGATAGCCCACGGTATAAATATATAGAGACGGAACTATACTACATATGACAGAAGGGGGAGCACGAGAGCGACCATTTTTCAATTTGACGAAAAGAAAATGTGAAGAAGAAATGTGAAATTTGAATTTTCCGTCTGTGTCTGGCTGTGTGTGTGCTGGTCATGAAAATAAGTTGCAATAAGAAAAAACGGCCATAAATGTGAGCAAATTTTAAGCCAGAAACAGCGAGTTTCTCAGTGTGTATCTATAACAGCATTATCCCGAAAAGAAGAAAATTCGAGAGCAAAGAAAGAAGAACGCCGAGTCCCAGGCAGAAGAATTTTAAGTAGAGGAAAACGTTGCTGCTGCTGCTGCGTTCTTTCAGATATGTACGAGTATTTCAGATTTGGATTCGGATTTGGTTTTCGGTTTTGGTTTCTGCGGACCACTTCCTCGTTCGTCGTCCCATCCCATCATTATCGTCCCATCTATGCCATTTAGTTTTGGGGTATGTTTCCTAGTTTCCCAGCAAGCTGCCTCTCTTGGCTGCTTTTACTTTATTTATTTATTTTTTTTTTTCGTATGCTGCGCTGCTGCTTTTCTGGCTGGTCTTTTGCTCAAATAAAAATTCCTCTTGCGTGTTAGCTAAAAGTTATTTTTAAAAATTTCTTTTAATTTTGTTTTCTCATTTACGCGGAGATACGAGACTTTAAATACTGCGGAGACGGCGGACGACGTCTCCGCCTGTCGATGCTCTCGAGGAATTTCGCTTATGGCGGCGCTCTTGCCGATGCATTAATGCCGAAAAGAAGAACCCCCAAAATATTACAGATTTCCGCTTCTCGTTAAGATGAAAGCGAGCTGATACACAAATTAGATGCTGCAAATTAGCGAAATAAAAGTTCATTGCATGCCCGGTACCATTAATTACGCATCTATCATGATCTCTCCTCTCCTCCCAAAATTTTCTTATTGCGCTCTCACTCGAACCATTTTTCGTTTGGTGAGTGCCTGTGTGTTCTTAAAAAGTTGCACAAGAGAAAGCAAGGAAGCCCATCACTTCCAGGAAATGTTACGTATACGCAAAGTTGCCTTAATTTGACTTAAGTGTACTATTATGCCATAACTAATTGCGTTTTACATATATCGTATGTATATATAGTCTGTATATATATATATATATGAACGCTTCCCTCATCTATATTGCAATATCATTTGTGCACTTATCCGTTAAATTTGGAAGTTTACACAAAGGCATAACGAAGCACTGTCCCTCTTGCGGAAAGTGTCTTCACAGAGAAAAAATGTTGAATCTGGGAAAAGCTTTGGGAGCCTGTTCTAGCTCTCCCTATGGTATAGTTTCCTTACTTATTTTATTCAGAGCATGTACAACATTTTCTTAGCAATGCTTTTTTTCCAGTGTTTGTGCATCAGGGATAGATTATAATCAAGATTGTCTGGCCCCTTTAGGGGAGCATATTTCGCAGCTGTCAGATTTATGACCTCATTAATATCCAATCAACCTGGTCGGGTTAAATCGCTCACCTGTAACTAAGCTCCTTCCTGCCTGTCGTCAACCGAACAGTAAACAAACTTAAACATCGTTCCCGAATGACAATTAGGCGGAGCATTTATTTCACTGCTGTTTGTCAAATGCAATATCCGTGAAAGGGGACATAGGCGGAGACAGAGACACAGATTGAGGGGGGGCGGAGGCGGAGACGAAGACGGTGGCAGTGACAGAAAAACAACGCAGCAGCATGGTCAGTTTCGAAAACAAACTGGCAATGGCAACAATGTCACAACTCAAGTGTCAAACAAAAGACGGCGACGGCAATAGCGAAATGGTGCAAAGGCGACTAAAACAACGCCAGAGAGCAAGGACTTACCGGGGGGAAAAGGTGCAAGATAAATATCTGAATTTACGCAATGTATCGATAGTTTGGGGAATCCCTTATCAAATCAAATCACATTCAATATAAAATACTCGACAAAAAATTATTCCTATAACGATATTAAATGAATTAAAAAATGTAACAAAATATTTCCATCTAGACCAAGGATGCATTTTTCAAAGCCCAAGCAAGCTACTTATGAAGTAAACACATCTCAAATCACAATTTGAAGCTGAATATTTTTAATTTTTTTTATTTCTTTAGAATTGTTATACCCTTGCAGTAAAGGAAGCATCTCCGACCCCAGAAAGTATATATAATCTTGATCAGCATCAACAGCTGAGTCGATCTAGCCATGTCCGTCTATCCGTTGCCACGTAAACTAGTCGCTCAGTTTTTGAGCTATCTGAATGAAACTTTGCAAGTCTTCTTTCTATTGCAGCTAGTATATATGTCGCAACGGCCGGAATCGGATCACTATATCTTATAGCTGCCATAGGAACAATAGGGCCAACATGTTATTTTTTCGCTATTTTAAAAGATATTGGTCTCAAATTAAATAAATGACCCATTAATTATATTATTGCTATAAATTTTAAATTTTATGCAAATCGGACTGCAGTATCCTATAGTTGCCATGGCCAAATTAAAACGTCTATGTTTATAAATTTCGAGAAATAGCGGTTTTTCACGGTCTTAGAATTACGGTTTTAGTTTCATTAAGATCGGACAACTATATCATATAGCTGCCATAAAAGCGATAGGTTGATTAATACGAAAATGTAAAATGTGTAGGTAAATGTTATAAAAATGTAAAAACATAAATATTTTTTATATTTTACCAAATTGGATCGACTTAATGATCCAATTGCAGACTGCAAGGATATACAAACTTCGGCATACCGAAGTTAGCTTCCTGTCTTGTTTATTATTAATTTGGTCAGTTCAATGGGATTTTAAGGAGCAGAGAACGAATAACCTCCCCATTATATTGTGCAAACAATTTTTTGTGGAGTTCTCAGTGGATTAAGGTTTTCAAAGCTACAGCATGTCTACCTTTAAAGCCTTATCCACTTCAAGCTAATGCAAATCTTGAGCTCACTGGCATCACAGTTCTGGTAAATAATGAATTCGCTGCGTGAAACCTTTCTCGCTTTCTCGCGCTTGGTACCAATTTGCAAATATTAGTTTTCCGTGGGACACTTTCAGCGGAATTCGTCACTCGCCGTTCCCAAAAGCATCGTCATGTAATGACGGCCATTTTCGTGTGTGCGGAAAGGGTGTTAAATGTGAGCTTCTGGCCCGTAGCTCTTCTCTGCACCGGCAGAAAGCGCGGAGCGTTAAATTCCCGCTTCCACCAGCCAAATACACACAGAACCGCACATCGGGCGGTGGAAAAGTTTCCAGCATATGTGTGTTAGCCAACTTTTGTGCAAGCAAAGGAAATGCCTGACATGGCTTGTTCCGTTCCCTGGCTTGCTTATTTTACTTTGCTTGTGTTTAGCCACCGGCATTAAAAAAAAAAATGTGCATAAAAAACTGCGCTGTGCTGTGCTCTGCGTTTAATTTTTCCCTTCCTTTCTCAGCGTTTTAATTATTTGTTTGATTGTTTTTATTTATTTTCCCGCTTGCCTTCCGCTGCTGGGGCCTTCTTTAATTTGTTTTTTTTTAAGTTTGACCCCCGAACCAGCGACCCTCAAGGACCTTCAACTTATGTGCCTTATTGTTCAACTTTAGCGGTTTCCGACCGTCTGGCTGCTTGGAGAAATTGCTAAAATATTATCAAGATCGTCGCACTCGACGCACCAGAGCATTTAGACGAGCGAAGACAATAAATTGTCCGATTTATTTAACGCAATTAATGCTGATGTTGATTTGGGTTGGCTCTTGGACTGTATGCTCTCGTCCCCCGTACATTTTCTGACTTATTGACACTTCAAATTACCAGACATTCGCCTTAATTGCCAAAGGAGACATGCATACTTATATATATATTTTGTGTATTATTTATTAGACGTCAGACAACATACATTCCTCCGCTTATTCTCTTATTTTCCATTGTATCTCTGGTTTGTTTTGGTTTACTTATTCAAGCTGAACGGACGAAAATTGTCTTGGCAGTGAATATATGCTTCAGCTAATACAATAAAATAAATTAATTGGCTAGAATGCAAACATGCGAAGAGGTTAAGAACAGACTACATAAAATTATATATTTGCCTGTTTAAAGTTCTCACAATACATTTTTTCCGCTTAAGTACCGAGCATCTCATTTAATTGATTATAATTGAATTTCATATTTTCCAATAAACTTCCCGCCACTTGTCTGGCGGGATCCTTGGAGTGGCAAAAATTGTCATTAAAATTAAAATATTTAAGCCCATAATCAGAATGTTGTTTTACCCATAAGGAAATCCATTTAATTTCGCAGACAATTGCATTGAAATTGATTTACTCGCATTTGAATATTAATTCTGCGTGGGTCCGTGCTGAATTCCCCCGAAACGCAAATAATTTGTCATTTCGCATGGCAATACGTTCGATATGTTTGCCCTTTGTTGCTGCCACTTTTCATTACCGCTGTCACTCGCTGCGAGCTTCCACCCATTCCTGCCTCCTCCAAATGACATCGAAGATGAAATTCAATTATGCCATTGAATCCATGTCGCTGCTGCAGAGCACGATTTTTATCATTAGTTTATGGCCGTTGATTAATTTATGCTATTATTCTCGATTTTATGAGGCATTGCCCGCTTGGCTGGACTCGTAGGAAACCTGAAGTCTAAAAACTGGGAAAAATGCTCAGCAATATCAAATATATAATATTTGCGACTGGCAAAAATAGCTTGGTCGAAATGTCGCACTCGACTTGACCCAGAAAAACATTCTCATTTGCATATTTACATTGCCTATCTGGATGGAATTTATTGTTGCTGCTTCTGTCGAAAGCAGCAACAACAGCAGTAGCAGCAGCACTGGCATTGGCAGCAGCGTCAAATAAAAGTATAAAGAAATAAGAAAATATTTTCCTTCTGTGTAAAAGACAACGATGCAAGAAATTCCAAACTGACGGAAAAGCAAGCGCAGATATTTCAACAACTTCGGCCAAGGCAGCAGGAAGGGGCGGTCTCTGGGTGTTTATCTCTGCCGGGTGCCATTCGCACCGCTGTCCCCTCAAGCCCCATCGCATAGTTAGTTGTTTCGCTAGCTGCTCAATGACATGTGCTGTCTGAGTGCCAAAAAAAATAAATAGACAAAAATAAAAATAAAAATAAATAAAGACAAGTAGAAAGAAGTAAAAACCAAATCGCAAAGACTGGACGCCTCGCAATGTTATTGTATCTTGCAGATGCGAAACCGAAGGCATCGTGCCGAGTTCAGCGCACTTTGAAAACTGTTCATTGCCCTGATTTTGATTTTGGATTTGGCTATTCCAAGCAGATACCCAAGATATATTTAATAAAAAATAAAATTTAAAAAGGAGCTCTAGCTCTCTCCGCTCTGCCTGTCCATCTTAGTGCACCGCAACAAATAACATAACATTTTTGATTTAAATTGAAGGTCCGATTTTATTTGATCTAATTATATAAATAATTAAATATTATTATCACATCCAATTGAATTCATGCCCAAAAAACCCAAATTTTTTCTCTCCGTGCACGAGGGAGCCGGCAATATAATTGCGTGTATAGATTAATTTTTTTATGTGTGCGAGGAGTAGGAGCTGCACGCGTGGCCCGCGCATATCTCATGCATCTGCGTAATCGCACCTTAAAGATCCAATTGTAGCACGCATTGTAATTGTAGTTCCTGGAGAGAAAGGGGGGACGTCGGAGCTGCTGGTGATGGTGGTTGTGGCTCGTGCCAAGCACCGCACATGGCCCTAGTGCTCGGCTGGCTTTCCCGGGCTTCTGTTGTGGTTACACTTTAATTTACTAGCCATCAAGTGCACATTTGTAATTGGAACGATGCCAGGCGATGGAACGAAGGGGGCCAGACCCTAGAGTGTCTGCTATCTGGCCCGCTCTCCGTCTATTGCCCTGCTTCTCTGTGTCTCCTAGTCCTTCCCCCTTTCTTGGCTCGGCGGTCATAACTGTCAGAGACAAAACGCCGCAGCTTAAGCGCAGGCTACTCCTCATAGTTGCAGTGCCAGAGCGCTGCTGCTCCACAATGCTGATAGATTAGTTCTCTAATAGCATCGCAATGGCGTGGCGGGTG
Source organism: Drosophila tani (assembly GCA_008042535.1). NCBI lineage: Eukaryota > Metazoa > Arthropoda > Insecta > Diptera > Drosophilidae > Drosophila > Drosophila tani. The sequence goes on along the minus strand of VNJO01012096.1, from coordinate 21,636 downwards.
TAGCGGCTGTGTGGGAAGTGGCTTTCAAGTGACCACTTTAAGCCAGTCACTTGGCGGACCTTCTGGCGGAGGCAGCCAGATATGAGTAACTGCATTTGACGCCCAATCAGGCAAAGATGGGGAATGGTATAGCCCTTATAAAGAGGTAGAACTTTAAATAACAAATTGTGACATGGTAAAGACAAATTTCATAATACCATTACTATAAGTATTGTTTATATAGGCCATATTTTATAACCAATATTCCCTATCCGTCTAAAGCATGATGCAATTATATTAAGTAATCTCACCGAGAAAGCACCCCCTTTTGAGGACGATATTTTTGACAGTGCTCCCCGTTTCTATCATGTCTCTCTGAGAGCCGAGAGAGAGAGAGAAAGAATGGCTGAATTTCTGAGAGGAGACTCTTCCATGTAGACACACTTACCGCTTGCGTGGCACTAAAATTCACAACGGGTTCTAGCTGGCAGCAAGTGGTAAGCACGTTAAATACTAATAAGGGCAACATTCTTCTTCTTCTTTTTTTTATTATTTACAGTGTTTATACTACAGTGTTTTTTTTTTTGCATGTCTCTCTGAGAGCGACGCGGGATACTAAAATTCGTCTTTAAATTTACTTCTCGTCGGCTGACAGCTTTTGGCCCCCTATCAATAGCAAACTGTGAAAAATGTGTATATATTTTATTAAAATACTGCTGAAACCCAAAATTTGAAAGGAACAATATCTTCATGATACTGCGCGGTAAATATGCGTCGTCCGTGTCCTTAAAAGAACACTCCTCGGGCCGGAGCATAGTTTTAGAAATCTGGTTAGCTCTTCCTTGGTTGGGCATATTTAAAAACTGGGTCGTGTCTAGATTTTGGGTGACTCTGCCCCTGACCCGCTTTTCGGCGAAAAGCGCAGCACGGGCACCGACAACCTTTTCCCGATTTTGCCACACGTCAGGCCCGAGAGCGATTGCCTTCGCTGCAGGCACTTGTGTGTGCCAGCGCCTCGTGGATAATTAATTGATTGCCAGTTTGATTGAACGTTTGATGGATGACTGCTGTCCGAGAGCTTGACTCCCTTTGCTAACCAAACCCTTGTTCCGCCTCCGTCTCTTGCAGTAATTTGCATTGGCTGTTAGTGGAACAGCCTCGACACCAGACCCAGTCCCAGATCCAGCCTCAAAAGCAGTCGTCGCAGCCACCGAATCCCTCGCAGCCACATCCGCATTCACATCCACAGCCATGGTAATAAGCAAACCCGAGGCGACACCGAATGGAGCGGCGGGAGGAACGGGCGCAGGGGCCACGGCGGCGCCAGGTACTCCTGGGGGACTCGACGGCACCGGCAACAGCCTGGCGCATCCCTCGGGGATACCGCAGGATCAAATAGACAATATCATGAGCAGCATCCACAATACGGGGAACGTCAAGATGAACAATCACCGCAAGAAGCTGCGCCAGAGGTGAGTGGTCCTTAATTACTTTCAGTCGAGATGCCACAATCTTAATTCATTGGCAACAGTGGCTAGACAAGTCTTACCTTTATATATATTTTCCAATTACTTTCAGGTTTGATATTATTAAGAAGCTAGGACAAGGCACCTACGGCAAGGTGCAGTTAGGTATTAACAAGGAGACCGGCCAGGAGGTGGCCATCAAAACCATAAAGAAGTGCAAAATCGAGGCCGAGGCGGACTTGGTGCGCATCCGGCGCGAAGTGCAGATCATGAGCTCTGTGCATCACCCCAATATCATCCACATCTACGAAGGTGAGTAGTGCCTGACCCATATTAAACAGAGAGGGCTAATCGAGGATAACTTCAGTGTTCGAGAACCGCGAGAAAATGGTGCTGGTCATGGAGTTTGCCGCAGGCGGCGAGCTCTACGACTACCTCTCCGAGCGGAAAGTTCTCAGCGAGGAGGAGGCCCGCCGCATTTTTCGCCAGGTGGCCACCGCCGTCTACTACTGTCACAAGCACAAGATCTGCCACCGCGATCTCAAGCTGGAGAACATCCTGCTGGACGAGAGGGGCAATGCTAAGGTACGCAAAACTATGATTCGACTCTAACAGAAAACCCTCCCGAATCGGGTCAAATTTGTCCAGACCGCTTGGCAAAATGTACTAAAGGCTTTCCCACTTGCTCTCGTTTAGATTGCCGACTTTGGTCTCTCGAATGTGTTCGATGACCAGCGCCTGCTGGGCACCTTCTGCGGCTCCCCGCTGTACGCCTCGCCGGAGATCGTGGAGGGCACCCCGTACCAGGGACCCGAAGTGGACTGCTGGTCGTTGGGCGTGTTGCTGTACACGTTGGTCTACGGCTCCATGCCCTTCGACGGGTCCAACTTCAAGCGGCTTGTGAAGCAAATCAGCCAGGGCGACTACTACGAGCCGCGAAAGCCGTCTCGGGCCTCCACTCTGATTAGGGACATGCTAACGGTGTGCCCCAAGAAGCGGGCCACCATAGAGCAGATCTGCTCTCATTGGTGGGTGAACGAGAACGACAACGTGTCCTGTCTGGACCTGGCCGAGGACCTGGCCAACCAAACGCCTGTTCGGCTGGACGTTCTGCTCTCTCTCACGCCGACAGCCATCACGGCGGACCAGTTGGTGGTGCCTTCAGCGGAAGGAGCTGCTGCGGCCAAGGCGGCCAACGAACGTGTTCCACGCTCGCACTCGGTGGGCTCGATCCGGGACATGGGACCGCCAAACACGGAGGCTGAGCGCCGTATACTGGACATGGTTGCCGGTGAGTGAAGCTCCTTGTCGTCCCGCTTGTCGCTTCTCGAATCGCTTGAGTGGTCCCCAGTGTGTGTGATAGAGGTTCCCGTGCAGCAACCCGCTCTGAAGTTCTTTAGTAGCTGTGGGATGGGTCGCTTTGTCTGGATCTAAAATCCACTAATCTATGGATTAGTTCGACAGACAATAGTCCGGCAAACCGCCCCAGCCTTTTGTGTATATAAATGGAGACTAACTGGCCGCCCCACATCGACACCGACACCTACCGACCCGATCCCAAACCGCCAACTAATTAAACCCCTCCCGGACCAATCCTGACCCAACTAACCCACGCCCCTCACTCGCGAGTGTCCTTGAACCACTTGGAACTAAAGTCATTTAACCAAACTCATTAAACCACGCCACCCTTTCTCTCTCTCTGTCTCTGTCTCCGTTTCGTGATGTTTTCCAGCCGGAGGAGAAGCCGCCTTGATGCCCTCGCCCACCAGGACCATTACTCCTGCCCAGAGCCCGGTGCAGACCAAGAGGAAGCTGCAGCCCACCGTGTCCACGGAGAATGCGGCAGGAACCACGGCCAAGAAGAAGGAGAAGCCGGCAAACAGCTCGTTTGTGATCAGAGAGGCTCCACAGGCGGCTGCACCGCTAACTGAGGTATCGCAGGCCATCGTCACACCCCAGGATACGCCAATGGAGGCGGAAACGATTGCCCATGTTCAGGAGGTAGCGGACACAGCTCCCAGTTACTCCCAGAAGGACATGCAGATGGTCGGCGATCTCTGCGAGCAACTGATGGGCGACGGCGCCGGTAACCCCAATGTCGCATCGGCGGCACCACCAGCTCCCACACCTGTTGTTCGCCAGGCCACCAGAGGAAAGCTGGATGCAGTGGCGGAGATTCCCGAGGAGAAGGACGCCACCAAGGTGATAAAGAAGTTCGTAAACAAGCACAAGACGGCCGATCTGGTCAATGCCATCAATGAGAGCGCCTCCAAGGCGGCGCCACCGGCGGCAGGAGCTGCGCCACCTCCTTCCTTCGTGCGCAAGTGCAGCTTGCAGGATGAGTCCACGCTGAACAAGTTCAACGCCGAGCGTCGGAAATCCCGGATCCTTGAGACGGCAGAGAAGTTCCAGCCCCCGCCGCCAGTGACCCCGACGGTAGAGAAGCCCAAGAAGCTCAGCATACCCGGCGTCAGTGTGGGCAGCTTTAAGAAGGAGTTCGAGCGGAAGGCCATCAATCCTCCGGCCACGGAAGGCCCCACTCCCGGCGAACTGAGAGCCCAGGAGCAGGTGGCAGCAGCTGCGGCTGCTGCTCAGGAAGCCGAGGCCTTGGGCACACCACCCGCATCGCCAGTGGTGGCCAGTCAGTCCCTCGAGGCCAGCGACTCAAAGAACTCGGTGTCGTCCATTTCGCTGGACGAGGCGCGTCGCTCCATGGAGAACTCCATTGCCCTGCTATTGCAGGCCCAGAACGAGTCCAGCAAGGAGGTCGATCAACTGTGCGCTCAGACCGAGACCATCGGAGTCAGCGAGCCCGTGACTCAGGAGGATCGCGAGCGTAAGTTGAAGAACGCGCGCGCCATCATCGGGAATGCCATTCAACCGGGTGAGTGATCTCAGCATGCCACTTTCCTTTAGCTAAAATAGCTACTATACAATATACTACTATGATATCCGTACCTAAGTTAAGCTAAACCACGCAGCGCTTTCAAGTTTGACTACTAGCACTACATTATTCCTAGCTTTAGTATCCGGGATCTGGTTAAAGGTCGGCGCACAAGTCGAATGGATGTTCCGTTTGGAGATACCAAAACCTTAAGCAAGAACGAAACACGATATGGACAGGGCCTCAATATCAGTTGTTTTAAAAACACGTTTGGTTACTATAATATTTACTTGAAATTGGAAAATAACTTTTAAGATTATTGCGGCCTGTCAAGCCTACTCAAAAGACCCCGTAATGGTAGTACGTGTAATCTCTCTCCTCTCCTCGACAACGGTTCGACTTGTGCTGACCGCAGCCCGCCTGGTGCCATCGTCTTGTTTCTATCCCTACTTTGGCATATACTCGTATATTTAATTATTTCCATTTCAATGTGTATGTGAACGTTTTGCAAGCCGAGTGCTGCATGGATTATATTTGGCTTTTGGAATATAATCTCCGGCTCACACTCATCGAACTCCATCAGCAGAGCCAGCAAACCGAAGCGATTTCCCCTCCAATTGCAATTTCGCTTGGCCCCGTGATCCACAAAGGGCAAAACCAGTTAATTGACATTACCGAAGCAATAATGCACTCCATGTCACCATGTCATTGATATCATCGCCATTGTACCTTTCTTACCTGTCTCCGTCTCTCGCCCCCTCTTGTGCTGACTACCGCATCTTAAGGGTGAACTCATTGGGATGGACCAAAAGAAGAAAGCGAACGCGTAGGGAAAAGTTATTATCGGTGGAAATAGTAAACTTGAATTGGAATTTTCCTTTCTCTCCTAAAATACATTAAAAGTAATTAAATATAAAGAATAACTTTTAGTTATAGTTCTAGTTCTTGCCGCTTTTATAAATTTCTTCGGTGTGTAAATCATTCTTTACCATTAACGCTTGATTTATTTTAATAATCACACTGATTAAAGATCAATTCAGTAACAATTTTGGTCAAAAGTAAACATCTGAACTTTTTAAGGCTGGTTAGAAAGGTATAACGATCAATCCTTTCAATCCTAGGTATTCTGTACCTTATTTCAAAGACCCTTCTTAGGATTTCCTTAATTCTTGTCCATCCCAATGACCAACCCTACCCTTCCCGCACACATGCTCATCATATTCATTGACTCATCATCTTAATTTTAGTGATACGCAGGCCAACACCCTTTCATGGCATCGGCAACGGCTTTGGCAATGGCAATGGCAATGGCGTTGGGGGCGGCGGAGTGGTGGGCGGGGCACCCAAGCGCGCCCAGAGTGGCAGCAGTTTCATGGGCTTTATGGGAGCAGGAGCAGGAGCGGTGGCCACATCCCCGCCTATCTTGGCACCTCAGACGGCACCGCCCGTACTGATCTCGCCCCATGCTCTGGCCGCGGCCAAGCAGACCATTCAGCAGCGGATCTTTGGAGGTGGCAGCAACCAGAACGCACCCGGGACCCGGAGGCCGTCCACCTGGCAGCCGCAGGCCTCGCACAGCACGGCCAGCATCTTCCAGCCGACGCAGACTGGACAAGGCACGCCGTTCAAGGTGCTGCAGCAGCAGTATCAGCAGCGCTGCCAGGATCAGGATCAGAGGACGAGTGCTCTGTTCACGCCGCCCCCTTCGCCGCAGTACACCCCCGGCCACGCCCTCGCACCAGGCAGCGGTAGCAACAGCAGCAGCAGCAACAACAACAACAACAGCAGCAGATTCAACACGATGTCCAATGCCAATTACAATGTCAATTCGCGCACGAGACCATTCAATCATAATCAAGCTCAAGACACACTCAATACCAATGCCAGTGCTACATGCGCCTTGCCAGTGGCCATGTGGCTTAAATGTAAGTCTTGGCGGCGGCTCAAAAATCCAAAAGTCCTATCCATATCCGGAACCCCACCAAACATGTGCTTTGTGCTATGTGTGCCTGCAAAAAAAGAAAACAAAACAAAAAGACAAGCAATCCACCCAATCCGTTTCCGTTTCCTGTTGCGTGCCTCGATTACTTGATTTTTTCTCCTGCTACTTGGACACTGACCTGGCCGGCGGAGGATCCGCACCCGACTCCTGGGCAGGTCCCACGGGCTAGTCAGTGCCCTAATATCCTGGCTTGGTAGTCCTCGCTTTCCTGTTCTGATCACACCCGAAAACCTATCCAAACCTGTGGATCTCTCCCTCTCTCTATCTCTGTTTTTTTTTGACGTTGTTTGTTCGCCGTTCGCGATGTGATGTGTGGCTGTTGTTCCGTTGTTGTTGTTGCTGCAGTTGTTGTTGTTCGTGCTCGTTATTGTAGTCTTGGTATCTCTGCCTCAGCTTAACCCCTAAAGCACTTAGGCGCGCCTTAACCCCTGTTCGTTTGGCCATCGGACCGCACTCTCCACTAGCCTCAACAAGTAGTTGTTCTGTTTTGCTCACTGTTACTGACGCCTTAATTGCTTACATGTTCCTCTTGCATTGTAAACTAAATCGAGTCTGTATTCAGCCCCAAGTAATCATTGAAATCTCTACTCCTCTGCAGCCTCGCCAGGAGGAGCGGAGGGACCACCAACTCCACCGGCGGCGGTCAAGACGTCGACCGCCTCGATTACGCTGAAATCGGCGACTCTGCCGCGCCGCAAGATCAACGCCAAGGCTGAGGTGCAGTTGGACATCAAGCCAAGGATTCCCGAGCAGCCAGCGATGCCGCAGCCGGCGATGCGCTTCAGCACGGAGATGCAGCATCCAGTTCCTGACCTGCGCAGCGCCCCGCCCCGCGAGGGCCCCATACCCTACAGCCCTATCAAGACGACGCTGCAGACCAGGGCCACCAGTCTGGAGCCCAAGGAGCACGTCATCACCATCCAGCGGCCCCCCACGCAGCACGCCTACGGACGCACCGCCTCCAACACAACTACGCGGTAAGGAGAATCGATTTCTATATTCATTAACTCCCAGTCGTTAAGTCAGAGTCAATATAGAGCCTGGATGGGTGCGTAGTAGTTTCTTCAGCATCCAGAGCTTACGATTTGCATAGTAAAAGCTGGTCAAATGCGATTCCTTAAAACTACAAAACTGCATACCCAAAGAGCTCCTCCGTTGCATTTTATATAGCTTTCATTTCCTGTGTAAGCCCATGATTGACTTTGCATCTTCCACGTTTCACGACCTTCTGCAGTTCCGGCTCGCTGTCACGGCAGTCGACGGTGGAATCCGAGTCGGATGCGACTACCACGGCTACGAACATGTCCCAGGCCACAGTCACCAGCCAGAGCACCTCGCAGCCCATCAAGAAGAGTCCGCGGGAGTTCATCATACCGATTGCCGTCGAGGGCGGTGGCTTTATCACGCCGCGGGAGCGTAGCGTGGAGCCCTCGGAGTCGAGTCACACCACCAGCAGTCGGTCCACCTTCAGTCGCCTGCGTCCGTCGCGTCGCATCGGGTAAGTTTGGCTCCAAGTCCGCAAGTCCGCGTTGGAGTGGGCGTGCTGTTGGCAGCTTGCTGGACTCAATTCGATTTAATATGCAGCTCACTCCTAAGCGAGGCCGGCTTCGACGAGGGCTCGCCATTCCAGAAGATGCGCACCACTTCGATAACCCGGGATGGCGGCAGCGGAGGCGCCGAAGAGGAGGCCCGCTTCACCCCGCACCGACTCAGGTTGGTGCACCCATATCCTACCCCCATTTATCTATACCGATACTTGAAAACACTGAAGTGACTTAGAATAACATTAGCGACGAGAAAATACGTAATTTTTAGCACCAGATTTTTCGGATATATTCTTGCATTTTCAAATACACATTTATGGTTATTTTAACGCAAATTTCTCCGTTAAATCCTCTTTGACATTCGCGAATATAAGAGGTGAAGCTATTTAAATACTTTTCCGTCAGATTTTCCCCCAGTGCACGTCACGGGTACGTAACTGGATTGCTAAATTGAATCTGGTTCGCGCACATTTCCTGCCATCTGCAGCCATCCCTCCCCGACAGCGATTTGATTCGGTTATTCTCTTACATCCTTTTTTAATATCTCCCTTGCACATCGTTTTCCCTTCTTTATTTGACGCACCCGCAGGAGCTCAAGACCTGTCAAGAAAATTAGTCAAGACAACGACTCGCAGAGCTCAAACGAGGAGGACGACGATGACGACGATGGCTTTGAGATACTCACAGCGGAGAATCTGTTCTCGACACTGCTGCAGCGGGTAAGCGTCCGTCTTCCGTCCGCCCCAAAGCGGCGCCATCGCGCACGAAACTTATGCTCCGCTTATGATCCTTAGGTACGGGCACTGACGAACCGCCTGAACGTCAACAGCGACCTGCCAGTCGGATTCCCCAGCCATTCTAGTCGCCTTCTCACGGACATTTCGCGGCAGGCCCAGAGCCACAGTCCGTTCTGGAGCCAAGGAGGTCCCTTCGCCAGGTGAGTCGGAGGTCAACAGCGAGGTAGTAGCCGCGTGAATAGTGAATGGGAGTGGAGTGGCGCTGAAGCCGGAGTTGGAGTGGCAACCAGAGATGATTGCCATCCAGCCGGGTGCCATTCAGTTAGTCAGCTTATGCAAAGCCCTGGTCTAGTTAATAATTTCATTAAATTCGGGACGGAAGCTGACTTGATTACGGGCAAGCTGCTTGATGCTTTAACTCCTTTGCTTAATCATTGGACCGACCACCGACCACCGACCACGACCACCGTGCTTGAACCTCACCCGAACATTAACTGCAAATCTGATGTCCATTTCTTACATGCTGCTACTTGTCCACTTGCCTCCATCTAACAATCAAAACCAACGCCTAACCAATCACCCGCACAGTGTGCAAAGGTCCCAAGTTAGTTATACGTTTAGCGAGACGGTCGAGAAGAAGAAAGTGTAAGTATCCGGGCAACCGAACTAACCGAACTCCCTCGCACGATTGTATGATTGTACCGCCTTGCATTCCGCCCAATGCTCCTGACCACTGCCCAATACCTTGCCTAATCCTGGCCTGCTTTCAGGTGCGGGGAACGCTGGCTGAGGGCCTTGGGCATTACGAAGCGTCTGCGCCGATGGATGGGCCATCTGTCCGCGGCGGAGGCCGGTTGCTGCCTGTAAGTTGCAAGCAATGTGCCCGTGTAATGTGCAAGTCCCTCGGCGAACGTATGTAGAGTTCCGTTGTGTCCACAGCTTACTCACCTGCTCCTTGTCTAATATCCTCCACAGCCGCCTGAACAGCAGCAGCAACAGCAGCGGACTGGGCGCGCCCTGGCGGCACAGCATGTCCCGGGACCTGGGCAGCGACATGGAATCGATGTTCTCGCGCACAGGGGCCACGCTGCCAAGAGGTGAATATCACAGAATAAAGAGTAAATACCTAGATCAGTAGTACTCATTGAGTAAGACGCGGCCTGGACAGATCCAGCCCGGATCCGGAGTGGATCCTGGATCCAGAGCCACGCACACACAGAGACAAACCCAGAGTAGATCTAATGAGCGCGCTGCAAAGTATGCTACGTAAATAAGAATATGCCAATATACACACGTACTCGTTCGTACACCTCTAAACCTATTTAATTACAAGTAGTTTTGATGTCTGCTAAACCAACAAAAAAAAAAAACAAAATCAAACAAAGAACAAACACGGATCAAGTTGATTACTACTCGATTTAGTCTAAAACCATGAAATGTCCTCCGAATCCCAATCCAGAACAACAAGCAATAGCAATAATTAAGTGTCTACTGTAATTATCAAGTGAAAATGCCAGTTAATACCTAAACATTACGAAGAGATATTATTATTTCCGTTCGTTGAAGCTACGTACATATGTTACTTGATTTTCTGTTTTGTGTGCGCGCACAGTTCTTAATAGCATATAAATCTCTATCTACTTATTCACTTACTATAACTTATCTATCTCTATCCAGTGAACTATCTATCCTAACTACTATTATATACGCTATCTGTCCTAGAGCACCACTCTTTTGTTATTAACCCAACCCCTTAATGCCGCCGACGCTTACGAGTCTAGGATCCTATTTTAATTGCTCAAACGTCCCTTAAGTTTCCTTAAGTTATTATTTACCCCGTTATGCGTTGCCTTACTCCTTCCCTTGAGTCCTTGAGTCCGCCCTGATGCTATGATGATGATGATGAAAATAAAGTCGCGAAATAAAGCAAGGCCACGAAGAGAAGGCCAAGAGATTTGTCCAGTCAGTAGTCTGTCGATAAGAGTGTTACGAAATCGTATTCAAAGTTCTGTATACACATACTTACGCTCAAGAATGAGAGTATATATAGTTGAATATATATTTATGTATGACAAAACCCGACCCAAGTGTTACTCGAAACGCGAGAAATTGTTTATGATAAAAGATAAATTGTACTTATATTAAATAAACTAAAGCGAATGAAACCAACACAACCTAATTAATTTACTACATATTGCAGTGAGAACTACAACAACATTGACGACAATAAAACAGAAACAGTCCAAATGAAAGAGACAAAAATAAAAACATTGTTTATATTATTTTTATTGTGGTGACCACTCTGAGATTTTGTTTTCGCAACCAAAAGAACTGTTCGAACTATTTTCTTTGGTAATTTTGATTGTTGTACAGTTTTATGCAATGGCCCCGCTACCTTAAATTTGTTTTAGTTTTTACCAAATCGTTTGAATACACATTACCCCAAATATATATCCCACACAACGAAAAGCATACAAACGAATATTCTAATGCGCTAACCAAAAAACAAAAACCAAAACCAAAACAAAGTTTCAAGTTGAGTTTTCCAGTTCTTTTTTCGATGTTTATTAGTTACGAACTTAAAAACGAAATTAAAAACCCGAACTTTTGTGTTGTACATGAAATTAATTTGTTTAACAAAGCCACTAAGCTCACACGCACACACACACCTGCTGATAGGCAAATACCAATACATGCGCACCAGCCAACCAAAACACTCAAACACCCAAAGCTTCTCAATGTAGTCTACCCTCTGTCTCTGTCCACGCTGTTAAAAACCGCCAGCAAGCTAAATCAAAATGAAACCACTAACTTGGCACTAAAATTGTAAATTATACAAATATTAAACAAACAAAAAATACAAAACAAAAACAAATTTCCGAGTTCTGGGCTTTTTTTGGATGAATATCTAACAGAGTCTCAATTGTAATATTATTTTCCCACGGATGCAAAACAGAGTTGATAAGGCAAACACACAGCCAAGCAAACAATTAATTGTCGAAGAAAAAATGTCCAAAACTTTGAATACGATAATGTACAGAACTTAAATTCTCAGCTACTAATCGAACTGTTTACGTTCATCATCATTTCGTAGAATCCTAACCCCGAGCGCCACACTCATGATCCATTTCACCCAACCACAACCACAACCACAACCACAGCCGTAGAGTCGTACACAGAGAGAAAGCCTAGATTGTATGAAAACGCAGTTCCTAATTTTGTTTCATCCTTTATTTCTTGAACATACAAGTCCTTGCTTCAATTTATTTCGCATAATTATAAGATTACTAGACCACGAAACCAGACTTTTCATACAATATTAGAGACCTGTTTTCACCACCGCCTTATACCGCCTTATACATCTCCAAGTTGGTTAATTCCGTCATCCCATTAGATGTTTTACATATACTTTTGAATAATTTTATTATTGGCCGTTTACACATGTTTTGTACTTACTTTCGTTTACAGAAGGTTTAACTACTTTAACTACTACCACCACGCCCACAAAGCATGTTATAACCATTAACCAGAGTACGTTCAGTACCACCGCCACCAATCCGCATCCAGCCATGTTCGCCCCGTGCTACTCCACCACCAGCTCCGGCCACCTCAATGGCGGAGGCGCTAAGCAGCCTCCACGACAAGCAGCCATAAGATCCGTCGCGGCCATAAGATCCGCCAGCTCACCCACGCCCACAGCCAGGCCCACGCAAGCCAGTGACCTCGGCAGAGCAGCCCCGACCGCAGGAAGGCCCAGGAATCCATGAAGCCATGAAGCCACACGGCTCGTGTGCGCTGCGGTTGGGGGTGCCAGTGCGAGTGGTGCTGCTCTAGACTTGGCCAAATACTAAATCATTGAACTTTCTATTTTGTTGCCAAAATTCGATTTGCATATTTGTTTATTGTTTAACCAAATCGTTTAACTTTTGTTTTCGACATTTCCCGCTGCCAGAAGCGATCCAAAAATTTGTTTAGTGCAAGTTAATTGAAAAACTTTTAATCGAGTCCCAGGACAGCAGCTGGAGCTTGCTGAAGGACCTGTCAGGACGGCAAGACAGAAGCGTATTTAAATTGTATTTTATATTTTTTAATTAAATCAAATCCGTTTGATCTTGTTCCCACGAAGCGTTCCCCAGTACAGTGAATACTGTCCATTGAATTATTGTGATTTTTAATCTAAAATAACGCTTATCGCTCAGGCTGAAGATTGTAAAAATTAGTGGAACCAATTTTATTTAAACACTGATCAGTTTATACATTTTAATTCATCGATTGATTTGCCACTTCGAAGCATTCCAAGTACAATGAATTTTGTATGATTTGTGATTTTGATTTTAACGTAATTTTAATCGCTCAGGCTAGGGCTAGAGGACAACGTCCAGTCATTACTCAACTCCATCGTCCACTCTCAGTCTAGCACTCTCTGGCGCCACAGCTTCAAGCTTCAAGCTTAAGCATAAGCAATATTTTACCTAAAGCCTAATACTAAATACGAGAAAAGTGAATTCCTAACTGATAGCTGACTAAACCATTAAACGTAATACGTAATACTATTTTTATACAAACTAAGTAGTACACCAAGTGAAATATACATGAAACCCGAATCCGACCAGCATTCGTTACTGCCCGAACCCGAACCCTGCACGTGAGCTAATACTATTTAGTTGTGTTTTGATTACGTTAACTTTTGTTGGAACTCCGCAATCCCAAATCCCTCCTGCAAGTTTGTTAAGTGTTCGAGTTGGAGCTCCCTTCTGCTCCGGAAAATGATTCTTTTGGTTGCCAAAACGAGGAAACAAGAACAGTTTTCAGATCTCTCTGGGGCGGAGCAACTGGGGCATCGATCGGTCAAGTAAGTAAGCGAAAGCGGTTGACACCCATCACCAGTGCACCGGACAAGTAAGTGGCTCCTTTTCTGAACTATCTAGAGATTTCCTTCCACTCTCCGATGAAGATATCTTACTTTAATTGGCATTTTAACCTCTTCCCACAGGTCACCAAGGATCCAAAGGAAAGCCCAGCTCTGCTCCTGCCCACGTGGAAAGGGGGTCCGCCGAGTCCACAACCACAACGACTTCTGCAAACAGCGAGGAGCCCTTGGACTTGGCTGACCTCGATCTTTCCCGGCTGAAGCTCAGCAAGAAGGACTTGGAGACCTTGTCCAGCATCACTCCGGGGCTGCCCAAGTGCTTCCAGGAGCAGCTGTTGGCCAAGCTGCCTCCCACCCAGGCCCGGAAGCTATCTCGCACTCTGAGCGTTCAGACGGGTGCCCCCAGCAGTTCCTCCACGCCCAAGGCCTACAAGCGCAGCCAGAGCGGGGGCAGGGGCTACATTCCGGATCAACAGCAGCAGCAAGACGAAGTGTTGGACTTCAAACCCAAGACCGATGCCCCCAAGACCACTTCTGCGAGCACAGCCATCTACAGGAGAAGCCTCAGTCGCAGCCAGGCGCCCGCGGCAGTTCCGGCACAGGATGCGGAGAGCCGATCCACGCAGACCACCAAGAGCCGGAGCAGCAGTGTCTGCAGGGACGACTACGGCAAGTCGTCCCTCTGCAGCAGCAGCACCTACACCAGTGACATCAGCGACAAGTACAAGTACTACTCCCCCTACTTGAGCAAGTCGAGTAACGTGAGTCCATCGGTAGCTACGAGGGATGCGCCGGAGAAGGGCTACAGCGGCGGCTTGGGCCGTCCTCCGAGCGGATGCCTCTCACCTCCGCCGCAACTGCCTCAGGTTCCACCCTCGGAAGGCACCAGCTCCCTGCGGATCGGACGTTCCTCCCAGCGCCGAATCTCGCGCTTCCTGCGGCCTGACTTCTTCGATGATCCGAGAGATCGGGAGACCCAGAGCATGCTGAGGGAGATACGCGAGAAGTCCAGCGACCGCCACGACCAGAAGCAGCTGGAGCCTCAGGAGCTGAGGCGGCGGAAACACAGCTTACCAAATGTGGAGCAAGCGGAGCCATCTTTGGGACCGGGACCCATTCCATCATCCATGCGTCACTCGCGCAATAAGAGCATGGAGTTATTTCCAGATGTGCAGCCCCAAACAGTCCAGGAGCCTGTAAAACCTCCCAGTCTTCGCCAGCGGAGTTCTTCAAGACCTCGGGAGGCGGAGGCCGAGCTGGACAAACATGAGCTGGCGGACAAGATACTGCAAGAGCTGCAACTCCTGTCCGCCGCGAGAACCAAAAATGACCAGGCTCTAGAGGCTGATAAAACGGAGGAGACTTCCACAATCAGAAAAGTCAAGAAGGTGAAGCCCAAGGAGGCCACAACCGGTGAACCAGAAGTAACCAGAATTTCATCGACCACGTCGACAACTACGACTATGGTCAGGAAGGTCAAAAAGGTGGCCAAGAAGGCGGATGAAGCGACTAAAGCCACAAACCCGGAGACTTCCGATTTGGCTAGCTCTGCTCCCAGGGAAACCAAGCTGAAGAGGCCCAAGTCGTACCCCATGAAGGATGTGGGGCTGAGTCTCAAGTCCTCCGCAGACTTGTCTGAGCAGACGTCCTCGATCCTGCCCACCAAGCTGCCCAGCAAGCTCCCTTCAGCAGTGACAAATGAATCTGTCCCAGCGGAGGCTGCTCCTCGAGAGAGCCGACTGATGAGACCTAAAAGCTACCCGGCCACCAAGTTAGCCACTCCCAAAGAGCTGCGCAAGGTCACCCGGAGTGGGGTGGCAATACCCACTATAGCGGAGACCACTCCAGCCCCCTCGGCCATGGCCACACCCACCAGTTCCAAGTCCACATCCGAGGAGAAGTCACTGTCGGCCACGCCAACTGGAACGATGACCACGGTTACGGATGCGAAGGACACGGGATCCTCCTCCAGCGATTCGCGACCCACCACCATCAAGAAGATTATCAAGGTCTCCAAGAAGTCGAAGCTGGTGCCACCCACACCACTGACACCGACAACTACAGCAACAACCACGCCCGTAGACAGCTCCAAGGAGACCAGTCCGGTGATCAAGGCCAAGGAAAGATCGCCTGAGAAGAAACCCAGCAAGGGCTTGCTCTACGCACTGGGTCAGAAGTTCGAGAGGCTACGAGACTCCGCGATGAGCAAGGAGAAGAAGCTTGGATCCGCTGGAGCAGCTGCTTCTCTGGCCTGCACCCAAAAGCAGGGATCACCTGAGGATCGCAGCTCTCCGGAAAAGTCTAAGAAGAAAGTCCTCGACACAGAAAAGCCTCTGGAACTGGCTCTTACCGAGGACAAGCGAGTGGACAAAAGATCCCGTTTCGACACCATGCTGCGATCCCTGAGGGAGAGATCAGTGCCAAGAGCGCAGCCCAATGGAAGGAGAATGAGTCCCAAGCGAGCTGCGAGCGTCGAGGAACTGCACGCGGGCTCCCAAGAGGGTCAGGGTAAGCATGGAGGGGCAGTGAACAAGATGTTCGGTGGTTTCCTTCGCCGCTTCGATAGGGAGAGCAGCGAGCAGCGGCGGGTGAGGAGCACCCGGTCCACCAGCAACATTGAGTGTCAGGTGCGGGAGGAGCAGGATCCGCAGCTGGATGTCTCGCTGCCAACCTCGCCCATCTACCAAAACGTGGTCAAGGCCTCGAAGGCGAAGGCTGCTCCGCCTGCAGGTGCACCCAGCGAGGAGAACTGCAACTGCGAGACGGCCTGCCCTGATTGCATCCAAAACAGCGGGCAGAGCCTCTTGACTTCCAGCAATACGCCGCCATCAGCCGTGTCGAGTAACAAGGAGAAGCGCAAGGGGCTGATGCTGGATCTGGCCAGCGCTAACGGAACAAGTAACGCCGCTCCCAGTTCGGTGTCCACTGCCCCTGCAACCACAACCACTAGCGGTAGCAGCTACCGAGGAGCCAAGACGAATCCAGCTCTGCTCAACGGAAACTCGGCCTTGGGAATGGGACTCTACTCGAACCTGCCACCGTATCCGGGAGCCATCAAGAGCGCCAGCTCCAACAACAGCTCCAGCCAGCAGTCCATGGAGAACGCCGCCAACAACAACTCGACCAACACGAACCACAACTGCAGCTCCCAGACCTCCGGCTACAGAACCTCCTCGGCCCACGAGATCAATAGGAACAATCCGCTGCTCACGCCCTCCTTCGAGAACATTGCCAACTACTCCTCGGATTCGCGCAGCTACCAGGACGACTGCGCCTCCACCTCTACCTTCCTCTCGCCCACCGAGGAGCCAGAGCTGTACTTTGACAACTGGTCCATCTGCTCCGAGGACAACTACATGCTGCACGCCACGCCCTCACCCACGGTCTCCCGTCTGTCCAGGGCGTCCCTGTCCTCGCCCACGCGCTGCTCGGAGAGTTCCGATCCCAACGAGAGTGTGATCGACCGGATCAAGAGGCGCAGCTTCTACAGCCGCTTCAACGAGCAGAAGAAGCCGCGTCGCACCAGCAGCATTGTCGGTCCCTCAGCGGTGAGGGATTACTACCGGGAGCAGCAGGCGGCGGTCAAGGCGCGCTCCAGCCACAAATTGCACTCCGCGGACTTAGATCCGCCGCCGATTCGAGCGCACTCTCCTGACATAGCCCAGCAGTTCTTCAGGCCCCTGAAGCTGAGTCCCGTGGGAACGGAGCTCAAGCCGCCTGTCTACCGCTCTCCTCTTGACTACTCCTCGTCGTCGGCGGGAGCCACCAGCAAGCCGAGGAAGAGCCTGAACGACATCCGAAATACCTCTCCCTCGTTCCTCAGCAAGCGATACGAGACCCACGACTACAGCTCCGTGCCCATGCGCTACAAGAGCTCCTCCAGCTCGAGTCCTAGCAATGGCGCGATCGCTAGTGGCTACTACAACACCTACAATCCCAAGAGACGATCCTCCTACACGATGAATGGCAGTCTGCCCACCGCCACCAGCACCAGCAGCGGCGCTGCAAGCAGCCACTTGGACGGGTATGCCACTCTGGGCAGACGATCCATCAGGGCGTATGACCACAGGACGATGTCCCTACTGGAGCCTCCGACGACCAGCAGCAGGAGCGGAGAGGGCGCCTCCTCCTACCAGCGGAGAGAGACCCGTACGCCTGTGCGAGATTACACCTCCAGCATTTCAAGGTCAGTAGCATGGGAGCAATTATATACATGTTATTTTGGATAGATATTAATTACATTAATATTTCAGATCCGGATCCCGCTACCGCACTTCATCTGCCACGCGCAGTCCCACAAACATTTGATGTACCACACCGCAGAATGGCTTCTGCATCTTCTGCTACTACTCCAAGCGAAAGAAGGCGACTCCCGGACACGGACACGGACACGGAAGCGGGCACGGACATGCCCAGGCCATTAGTACGCCGCCCAACACTACCGCCTCCTCATCATCCTCACGCGCCAGCAGTGGCGGCTCCAGAAAGCCACAGCCACAGCAACCTCTTCAGCTGCATTCAACTCCTGGACCCCTACACCATCACCATCACACCAAGGAGCACAAGTTCTAGACTGGTCCCGAACCCTTAGACTTAGAGATTTTTGATATTTTTTTATAATGGAAATTAGGCCAAAGTTATACTCTCGTGCAGACTTTTGGACGCTGCCAATAAGGTCGTAGTTTGTTGTAGTTCGGAATATAGCGAAGTTTCAGCCATAGATCGTGACTCGATATACGATTTTCAAATGATTGTGCCTTGGTTCCTTCGGCGGTTTTACATTTAGCCAATAGCCATAAAACGTTGATTTTAATCTGTAAGTGTGTAGGCGTGTAAGCGTATTAGCGGAACGGAAACGGAAACAGAATACGGAGATC
The DNA here is from genome assembly GCA_008042535.1 of Drosophila tani. Classification (NCBI taxonomy): domain Eukaryota; kingdom Metazoa; phylum Arthropoda; class Insecta; order Diptera; family Drosophilidae; genus Drosophila; species Drosophila tani. The sequence goes on along the minus strand of VNJO01012096.1, from coordinate 3,277 downwards.
AGGGAGGAGACGTGTTCCACAGATGTTGATATGTATTTTCTATGATGTTTTTTGTGAGGAAACCTCGCGCCGAGAATGCGTTAAAATGTCTATTAAATAATTTTAAATCGAATTTTTTGCATAACACAGAACTGATGACGGATTGTTTTCAAAATTTGACCAGAGTTTAGTAATAAAAGGAGGAAGACGCTTTCGTTTGCTTAGGTCTATTGATGTTATTACCGAATAATAGAAAATATGCGAGTTGCGAGCGAAGAGTCACAAACAATAAGCGAATTTAAAATGCAAATTAACAAATTACGGAACAAGCTAAAAGTAATTATAGTGTTTTGGGTAGAATCTGAATTCGAAGTTCAAATTGTATTTAGGGCGTGAGAAGAAACGGCGTATTCTATAAATAATTAAAGCCGAATCACCAAATATAATTGTTATTTAAATAATTTGCAAAATTAATTACAAAGTTAATGATCAGCTCTGCTTCTGAAGCTTGTAAGTGGGCAAAAACGGGATGTAGTAGGTCCACTTCCAGCTGCGAATGGTATCCATGCCACACGGGAAGTCGTAGTCGGTGGCTGTTCCGTCGTTGATATTGTCATCGCCCAGAGGCATCTCGTTGGCCCATTCGATCAGACCCCTTTCTGCAGGAGTTCCAGGTATAAGATTGTCCAGCAGGCATCCCAGAACTCCTCCCACCAGGATCGTGGTGCCCAGCAACACCGACAGCGTGGAGTCCACCGTCGTGTTGCCTGTGTCGATTGCTCCGGGATGCATCTGCATCCAGCGGCACAGCACCATAGGGAAGAATATGGAGAGCCCCAGGATGTACAGATTTCTCGCGGATCGGAGGTCAACGTACTGCAGCGTGGACAGACCGAAGGCAATGATCATGCCAAACATCACGCAAAAGATCCCGCCCACAACGGAGTCGGGAATGAGGATGAAGATGGCTCCAAACTTCCCAATCACTCCTTGGAGCACCATGATAAAAGCAGCCCACTGAATCACGCGACGCGATCCAATCTAGAAAGGAAGAGAGTTGAGTGACAAGCACAAGCTGAAATTATAGCCTGGTCTCACCTTTGTGACTCCAATGGCGCCAACGTTCTCCCCAAAAGTATTGGTTCCATTTCCTGCGCCCCAGAGCCCGGCCAAGACAGTTCCCAAACCCTCGGTGCCGATGCCCCGATTGATGGCATGCAGCGGGGGTGAGTGGGCACCGGACATCTGGGACACGGTGGGATAATAGCTCAGAGACTCCACTGTGCACGCCAGTACTCCCGCCAGCATTCCCAGCACGCCGGACAGCGTCACCGATGGCAAACCAAACTGGCCGGGGTAGGGCACGTAGAACCACTTCGCACTGGTCAGCACATTAAGGCGCACGTCGGTGCGGGATGGGTGACCAGGAGGAAAGACGTTCGTAGCCGTCAGGATGCCACACAGTCCCCACATGATCATGATTGTGAGCAGAACAGGGAAGAGGCGAAACAACTGGAACTGGCGCACTTCCAATCCATGACCCTTGCGATAAGCCGGCACTGGGACGGAGACATTGGACATAATTTGCGAGAAGAGCGTCAGCATGCCAGTGGTTCTATGTGGAAAAAAGATATCAGACCTGTGCCGCTTTCTGAGTATTATGTACGCCTGGTACACGTAATCTCAAATCTAGACATTTGCCCCGCCGATTCCAGGTCGCCAGAGCAAATTTGTACCAGTCAAGTACCAGGCGAACAGAAGCGAATAGCAAGTAGCGCATGAACAGGGGGTCAATGAAAAAAAAAATTGTCTACGCCACTGCACCTTTGTCGAAAATAACAGTTACTTTTGCTGACTTGATGTCGAACAGTGCAGTGGCGTAGGCATAACTGTCAAGGGGGGTTACTAGGATTTAGATTTCGCCCTTGCTGCATTTTCTGTTCGCCTGGTACGAAAAATCTCGCATATGGCCGATTTGCTCCGTCGCCTGGGACGAAAAATCTCAAATATGGCCGATTTGCCTTGTCGATTCCATGTCGCGAGGGTAAAATGGACCATGTCATTGATTTCAAGTACCAGGCGAACAGAAGCGCATAGCAAGTAGCGCACCAACAGGGGGTCAATGAAAAAAGAAATTGTCTACGCCACTGCACCTTTGTCGAAAATAACAGTTACTTTTGCTGACTTGCCGAAAATAACAGTTACTTTTGCTGACTTGATGTCGAACAGTGCAGTGGCGTAGGCATAATTGTCAAGGGGGGTTACTAGGATTTAGATTTCGCCCTTGCTGCATTTTCTGTTCGCCTGGTACGAAAAATCGCGAATATGGCCGATTTGCTCCGTCGCCTGGTACGAAAAATCTCAAATATGGCCAATTTGCCATGTCGCGAGGGTAAAATAGACCATGTCATGGATTTCAAGTACCAAGCGAACAGAAGCGCATAGCAAGTAGCGCACGAACAGGGGGTCAATGAAAAAAAAATTGTCTACGCCACTGCACCTTTGTCGAAAATAACAGTTACTTTTGCTGACTTGATGTCGAACAGTGCAGTGGCGTAGGCATAATTGTCAAGGGGGGTTTACTAGGATTTAGATTTCGCCCTTGCTGCATTTTCTGTTCGCCTGGTACGAAAAATCTCGAACATGGCCGATTTGCTCCGTCGCCTGGTACGAAAAATCTCAAATATGGCAGATTTGCCTTGTCGATTCCATGCCGCGAGGGTAAAATGGACCATGTCATTGATTTCAAGTACCAGGCGAACAGAAGCGCATAGCAAATAGCGCACGAACAGGGGGTCAATGAAAAAAAAATTTCTACGCCACTGCACCTGTGCTGAAAATAACAGTTACTTTTGCTGACTTTGTCGAAAATAACAGTTACTTTTGCTGAACTGATGTCGAACAGTGCATTGACGTAGGTATAATTGTCAAGGGGGGTTTACTAGGATTTAGATTTCGCCCTTGCTGCATTTTCTGTTCGCCTGGTACGAAAAATCTCTAATATGGCCAATTTGCTCCGTCGCCTGGTACGAAAGATCTCCAATATGGCCGATTTGCCTTGTCGATTCCATGTCGCGAGGGTAAAATGGACCATGTCATTGATTTCAAGTACTTGGCGAACAGAAGCGAATAGCAAATAGCGCACGAACAGGGGGTCAATGAAAAAAAAATTTCTACGCCACTGCACCTGTGCTGAAAATAACAGTTACTTTTGCTGACTTTGTCGAAAATAACAGTTACTTTTGCTGAACTGATGTCGAACAGTGCAGTGGCGTAGGCATAATTGTCAAGGGGGGTT
>VNJO01012090.1:0-12600 GCA_008042535.1 Drosophila tani | reverse complement strand
GAATAGGTATAATATAAATAAAGGATCATATATTTAATTTATCTTCAAAAATAGCAAAAATATAACATCTTGGCTCTATCGTTCCTATGGAAGCAAAAAGATATACTGGTCCGATTCCGGTCTTTCCGACATATATACTAGCTGGAATAGAAATAAGACTATCTGTAAAGTTTCATTCAAAAACTGAGAGACTTTATAGGAGATCCATATCTTTCTCTTTTTTCTTCTTAAACAATTCAAAATTAAACTTAAACAGTAGTAAACTCAGTGACAGGTAATCAGAGAAAACATCGAACATCGGTGTTTGAAAACTTCGATGTTTCCAATTCCAATTTCCAATTTTGGCAAAACATCGATGTATCGAGACATCGCTGATGTTTTTCCCAGTTCTAATGAGGAGTTGGCGTCTCGGCTCGATGAGACTCTTCGTAGGCGGTTGCAGGAGGCTAAGGCCCAGGAGGCGACGTCGCATCAGCTACGGGAACAAGTGCGCGCCTTAGAATCCAGATTGGTGGCGAAGGACGCCGAAATAGCGGTAAGCCACAATCGGATGACAAAACTCCAGGCACTATTGGGCCGTGAGGCAACCCAGGCCAAGAATAAGAAGCTTTAAAGGGAGAACACTGAAAGGAGTGAATCTTTGCGGGATTGCGTGAGCTGTTATCACAGGCCAAACGCGACAGACAGGAGTATCTTGGCCTGGAACAACAGCTCCACCAGCTGGTACATGACCACCGTGTATCCTTAGAGGCAGAGCGTGCCGCCACTTCGGAGAGTATTGGAAAGCTGAAAAATAAACTGGATCGTATATTGTGAAAGAGGACGACCAGGCGATCGAGCAAATATAGCGGTTGTTGAATTACAAAATTACTCTTCAACTTATATCAGTAAAATGAAGAAGCTATCGCCAGATACCGAAAATTGTATTGTTTTCATGACTAAAAGTGGTTGCTCGACACGCACAATTGCTGAGAAGCTGAAAATTAGTCAGTCAGTGGTGGTCAAGGTGGAAAAAAGACAAAATGTTTGTTCCGAAAACTTGTTGAATGGTCGCCGCCGCCTTCTAACGGACTCTGACGCTCGACTTATGATGTCCAACATGAGGAAAGATAAGCTTTTAACACCAAAAGAGGCTTCTAAGGAGTTAAATAAAACCGTAAGTCGATGGACAGCTAGAAGAGCACTGGGTAGAATTGGATATGTCGCCTCTGTTAAAAAAAATAAACCAGCTCTATCCGAGAAAAATGTTAGAGATCGGTTACAATTTGCAAGGACGCACAAAAACTATAACAGCGCGCCTTAAAATCCATATTGGTGGCGAAGGACGCCGAAATAGCGGTAAGCCACAATCAAATGACAAAACTCCAGGCACAATTGGCCCGTGAGGCAACCCAGGCCAAGAATAAGAAGCTTTAAAGGGAGAACACTGAAAGGAGTGAATCTTTGCGGGATTGCGTGAGCTGTTATCACAGGCCAAACGCGACAGACAGGAGTATCTTGGCCTGGAGCAACAGCTCCACCAGCTAGTACATAACCACCGTGTATCCTTAGAGGAAGAGCGTGCCGCCACTTCGGAGAGTATTGAAAGCTGAAAAATAAACTGGATCGTATATTGCGAAAGAGGCCGACCAGGAGATCGAGCAAATATAGCGGTTGTTGGCGAAGCAGGCCAACCAAGTGTCCACCTTATAGAATGCAAACGTCGTGAAAAACAATTACCTGCAGTTAATAAGACCAACCGCATCGAACAGTGATTCGAAATAAATATAAACAACCAGCTTGGAAGACATTTTTGACAGAAGCCACAGAGACCAACTCTAGTATGGAATTAGAGCTAAGTACTCGTTTGGTCAAGAAGTAAGCATGTGCCATACTTTCTTGAAGACAAGACATTGGCCCAAAAAGAAATCAAGTAAGGTCTAGATAACGCAGGAACAAAGTTCACGAATTAAAGAAAAATATTTAAAAAAGTACCATCAAATAAAAATCAAAATAAATATATAATAATCGAGCTTGGCACACATTTTTGATGGAGGCTAGATTCCAACTCAAAGTATGAACCAAGCCCAGAACTCGTATGGCGCAGAAGAAGTAGAGGATTTTCAGACTAGAACCATATATTACTATGTATTATAAAAAAAGAAAGACAAGACGTTGGCCTAAAAAGAAATCAAGAAAGGTTCCATATCGCAGGAACAAAGCTCTCGAATTAAAGAAATCGATACAGAAAGACCATATGAACGATATTTTATAATAGTTATATAAAAGAAACAAAAGCAAGAAAAGACGTTCGACCAAAAATTAAGCAAATAGCGAACCATGCGCCTTACCGTCTTTAAACGTTCAAGCCAATAGAAACTATTATACATAGATGCAGGTATATCCAAGAATGGAAGCAGAGCCCAGAACTTGTGTGGCGACAAAGAAGCTGCCGCTAAAAATCCAAGCCAATTGAAATAAAAATATTCAAAATAAAAAAGCATAAAATAAGAGTAGAAATAAATATACCCAACTAGCTGGGCAGACAACCGAAGACAGGCCGAGAGGTTTACTTGACGTTGTCAGAAATAAAGTCGTGGATCAATGTGCCCAGACTCTCTTAAGTCTAGTACTCGCCAGCGCTAAACCCTTGTCTAGCTAAATGGGTTTCACATTTCTAGTGTGAGAGGTTTTATGGTGTTCACAAAAAATCCATACGAAACGGCCAAACGGCCATATTGTCAGCTGTGTTCGTTTTCAATTCAACGAATAAATTACTTAAATTAGATAAATTATGCTTCAGATCCAGTTGCGGAGTGTTGACCCGAGGGCATCTTTGTGTGTCAGGTCTCTTCCGTCTGCTGCTCCACCTCCTTGTCCAGTTGGCCGCTAGTGGGTCTCTCTCTGCATTGTAGTTGTAGAACACCTGCGCATACGGGCATACGGGCACATACGGGTCCACGACGACTGCTGCCACGAAATTGGCGCTTAAGTCGCTGCGCCATGATCTCTATCCATGAGTTCTCCACGGAACCCGTGCTTATGCGTATCTAGGGCGGCGGCTGCTTGCCCAGTCGTCCCGGGCCATTACCATTCCCGTTGCCACTTCTCGAGGACGGGCAGCTCTCATTCTCTTTCTTGTACTCCTCGTATGCTCTGAAGCAGCAGCATTTTGGGTTGGCAGCCAACTAAGAAGAGGATCCCAATAGGTGACCACTGGTCATGGATGAGCATGGAATGGAGATAGCTTGTCCATAATTTGTAAAATTCTGATTTTGGCCCTTTTATATTGCTCCAGCAGTGGCAGTAGCAGTAGCTGCAGGGCCAGGAGCAGCTCGTCCTCGTCGGCGGCATCGGTAGCTGGCCCCGCGGCTTTGGAAATCATAATTTAAGTAATTTGTTCGCTGTGAAATAACATATTTAAAGACTTCATTTTGTTTTAATATTGTTTAAATTTGTTTTTTAATGGTCAAGATTGCATATAATTGGATCTTTAATTGTATTGTAAATAAATTAATTTTTCCCCGCTTGAAAGTCCCGCCATAGGGTTTTTTTTTCCAATTGCCTGTCTCAATTTAGCAAGGGTCGCGAGGAATTATCAACCATTTCCTTCCCCTCGCACCAATTTGAAAGACCTAACGCGATGTTCATTCTAGTATATTCTAGTATTTCTCTTAGCTCATCTGCGTACCGACCTTGCTAAGAGGTGCCGAAAAAGTGTATTTGTCTCTCGCTCGCACTCATTAGGTTGCTAAAATTTAGCGCTGGTGAGTACGTAGCTTAATGCATAAAATTGTATCTAAAATTATATTAATGCCTCATTAGACAAAACGGTCTCACAGAATATATTGGTTTTTGCTAAAGGCTTGCCATAACTTTCAGCAATTATTCTGCACAAAAACAAACTAAATAAACAAAATAAGTAAGTTTTCGGTGGCATGGGTTTTCCGCCGTGAAATTGTGTAATTATTATGAATTAACTAAATCTATGTACACGAGTGGGTGTAATAATCAGTGTAAGGGCTTTAATATTAGTTTCTGCAGGAATGTTTGCACGAGGACTTCCGGAATTGATAATTATGTACTGCTAATTCCGGCCATTGTTATTGTTTACCTTTTAAATTAGTCTGACCGTAGTCGCACTACGAAAAATATCTGAACCAAAAAAGACTTTCAAGGTTCTAATGAAGTAGTCAATGACTGAAAACTTGTGCCCTGTATCATAGCCGTATAAGAGAAATTGAGGCTCTGGTACTTCCTCATCGGAAGATCGGACCACTATATCATACAGCTGCCATAGAAACAATCGGTCGATTTATATGAAAACGTAAAATCATGTAAAATGTTAAATTTTATAAGTATGTATAAATGTAAATTTATAAATGTACATTACATTGTTATTTTTATACCCTTGCGTATGATTATAACAGCAGATTTTAAATTTCATGCGAAATCGGACTTCTATATAATATAGGCACTATCGGATTAAATTGGCATATACTTTTATCGTTTTTATACCCTTGCAGAGGGTATTATGATTGTGACCAGAAGTTTGCAACGCATTGAAGGAGGCATCTCTGACCCCATAAAGTATATATATTCTTGATCAGCATAACCAGCCAAGTCGATATAGCCATGTCCGTCTGTCTGTCTGTCTGTCCGGCTTTCGGTTTCTACGCGAACTAGTCTCTCAGTTTTTGAGCTATCGAGCTGAAATTTTCAGCATAGTCTATTTCTTAAGCACGCAGTATATATGTATGTCGGAACGACCGAAATCGGACTACTTTATCTTATAGCTGCCATAGGAATAATGGCGAAATTAATGTAAAAAAAATGTTAACTTCTCTGTTTTTCAACGTATTTTAACAAATTTTAAGATATAGCAGTTTTTTATGGTTCTAGAATTACGATTTTAATTTCATTAAGATCGGACCACTATATCATATAGCTGCCATAGAAGCGATCGGTCGATTTATATGAAAATGTAAAATTCTTCATGTGAAATGTAAAATGTACAAAATTCGATGCTTTTTTAACATTACTAAAATGGTTCGATTTTCAATGATCCAATTGGAGACTGCAAGGGTATACCAACTTCGGTTTACCGAAGTTAGCTTTCTTTCTCGTTTAATGTTCACTTTCTTGTTGACAGCTGCTTTGCTTGCACGTATTTGGGATCGTCTTCGATTTGTACCTATTAAAAAAAAATGAATCAAAGAACCTGTATCAAATTTTGTGCGAAAAACGAAATTAAGTGAGCATTCCGAATGTTGACTGTGGCATACGAAGAAGCTACCTTTGACCGATGCAACGTTTATCGGTGGTACAAAATGTTCTCAGAAGGCCGAGAAGAAAGGCCGAAAAGAACAAAAATTGGCTTTTACACCTGTGTGCGACTTTTTGGCCAAAAACAACACACTAATGTCGCCGCAGCCACCGTATTCCCCAAATCTGGCCCCTGTGACTTTTTCTTGTTCCCTAAACTGAAGAGGCCCATGAAAGAACGACGTTACGCTACGCTTGACGAGATAAAGACGGCATCGAAGGAGGAGCTGAACAAGATAAAAAAAATGATTTTTTGTAGTGCTTCGAAGATTGGAAAAACCGTTGGCAGAAGTGTATATTATCTCATGGGGATTACTTTGAAGGGGACAAAAAAGATATTTATGAATAAATAATAATAATTTTTGAACACACCTAGTATATACTTTATGGGGTCGGAGATGCCACCTTCAATGCGTTGCAAATATCATGGTAATATTATAATACCCTCTGCAAGGGTATAAAAAACATATTTGTTGTTGAGTGTTTTATATTGTGAACTTATTTCTGTTTCCAACTATTCCCAGTGGCGCAAATTTGGCTTCGAGAGTCGATTACATCTGTCATACTTCGAATGCAGTAAGCATTCGAATTCATACTACAACATGCTTTACTTTTCCATAAAGCTCCGTACTCAGACACGCGAACAGCGTTTGTAAGCAGTGAGAGAGAGGGAGAGGTCAATAGTTGAGAAACGGTGTTCGGCAGCGCTGTTTTAAAGGCCGGTACGCAGACGAACGAACGAAATACCAGAAACATACCAGAAAAATACTAGGTGGCGTGAAGGGAGACTTTCGGTATTTCCAGAACGGGGGGAGAAAGAGAATAAAAAATTTAATAAAACGACCTGTTCTCAACTGTTGACATCTCACTCTCTCTTACTGTTTCTTCTCACAATTCAAAAATATAGATCCCGCCAAACACAATAATGTATTCAAAAGCCCAGTCCAGGCGTTTAGAAGAGCAGATAAAGTTATAATAAATAAATTGGTAGAGGCCAATTCAATGATAATATTAATTCAATATTAAACATTTGCAAGAACGAAGTAACTTTGAATCATTTCACCAGTCCAACCATTTAGTGGTAGCAGGAGTAGCTGCGGCAACCACCGCCACCACCCAGATGGTGGTTAATTCCACTTGGTAAAAACAGAATCACCAGCAGCAGCCGGTAGAGCAGCCCTTGTCCTGTTCGTCGATCCAGGAAAGAATGTTGGACAAGTAATAGGGAAAAAAAAGAGGCGGTTGTGCTTGGTGGAGAGAATCTGGGCGACGGCGTTGGTGGTCATTGTGCGCAAATTAGCTATTCCAAAACGAAACTACAAGTCTATGCGAATTGTCTTTCAAAGATATAAAATAAATAATTGTAAATATAAAACAGCTGATTTATGATTGGTATGACCGCATCAGTAACCTCCCAAAAATGCCGAACAGCGTTTTAAGAAGCGGTCACACTGAAAAAAGATTAAATCTTTTTCGGGTTGCGAACTGTTTTACTGTCTGCGTACTAGGCTTAAGCTTACTTCGAATCGAGCAAGTAGGCGATTAGCCGAGCACACACACGTGCTGTATAACAGTCCTATATACTGTTGCATTTAGGATTGTAATGCAGATGCTTTACTGACTGGTATACCACGTATATAGGATTGTAATACATATGCTTTACTGGCTGGTATACCACGTGTATAGGATTGTAATGCAGATTGAACAGACTGAAAATAGTTTTTTATTTCTATCAAAATAAAAGATATTCCGCATACAATTGTTTCAATATTTTATTATATTTTACTGAAACTAAATATTTGTTCAATATATTGGTAATTTTCTATTATACGGGCCCCTTCCAAAAAATTAAAATAAAAAAGCCATAGATAGGGGGTGCTTCAACTTACATTTGGGTATAAAAATTATGTTGGGGACGCTCTTAGTTTAGTCACAATAAATCTTTAAAGTTTTGCCTAATTCCCGGTCGGTACAGTGGTCTGTGAAGCTTAAAATGTTTGTCAAATTGTGCTTAGCGTAAATACTTTATACGAGTATGTCGACACTTTGATTACATTTCTGCGTGAAATATAAATAAAACGAAAGGTTGACAACGTAAAATACGTAGTAATTAACGACTTTTCAATATTAAGACGTATGTACATTTGATTATACAAATTATAAGGAGAATTTTATAGTAAAGAACATACAGTTTGATGAGGTAAGAGAAGAGTATTGCTGTGATCATAAGGTCAGGGAGAATTTAAAGCAGCGTCGCAAACGAAAAATTTTTTTGAAAAAAGAAATCGCGCGCGCGATTTCTATTTTCAAAAAAATTTATTTGTCTGCGGCGCTACTTTAAGTAGTCCTAATTAATTCATTATTTAAATAAGTTTGTTTTAAGTTTGTTTTATTTTTATTTCACGCATAAATGTATTCAAAGTGTGCAAAGTGTCGACATATATAGTATTTACGCTAAGCACAATTTGACAAACATTTTAAGCTTCGTAGACCACTGTACCGCGACGATCACACAGACACGCGCTTGAATTTTGTGTATTCATAATTTTTCAGTGTGCGTGTTTGCTGCGGATTTTGTATGGGAATTTGGCTAAACTTTAAAGATTTATTGTGACTAAACTAAGAGCGTCCCCAACATAATTTTTATACCCAAATGTAAGTTGAAGCACCCCCTATCTATGGTTTTTTATTTTAATTTTTGGGAAGGGGCCCGTATAATAGAAAATTACCAATATTTTTTGCTTTTTCATAGAATTTTGTTTGCGATACGACCATTGTTGGTTTTAAGCGCACCCCAATATTGTAGCATCTGTCGTTCAACCAATCTTTTTTTGTACCATCTACACGTAAGAAAAACAATTAAAAATTGATCAATTAAAAATCAGAATGTTTCGTGATATTTACTTGATGCAATAATTATAATGCGTCTTTGTGCATCGGCCAGCCGCCGTATATTAGGAATTTGAAATAAAGTAAAGGCAAAGATGAGGGAGAACAATTATACCTTAATACAAAAAAAAGGAGTTACTAAAAAAAAATGAGCAAACGAGATTAACAGAAACAAATCCATCAATTGAACAATAATGACTCATTATGGTAATTTATTGCAATACAAATTATCTTAATTAATTTACATATATATTAAAAATGAACACCTTCCAAATCGAATTTATATTATACTTTTTTTGGTTTATTAATATTTTTTTTTGGTTTGCATATTTTGCATTTTTTTTTCATATACTTTGCATATTTTGCATATGACTTGAATATTTTCCATATATTTAGCATATGCTATGCATATGCATTTTATGCAAATATTCTAAAATTTTTAAAATATGTACGACGTTTTCAACTCTTTTCAATGAAACGAACTTTGGTTTAATTTGCGAGCCTTTTACGATATCTTTAGAAAGAGTATTTTAATATCATTAACGAATCGGTATTAATATTACAAGCAAAACTTTATTAATATTAAAAGCGATTAAAACAATTTTTTTTTGATATATCGCATTTTATTTAAATAGACGTGCAAAAGTTTATTAAATGTTTTTATTTACTGCTCAAATTTTATTAAGAGACTATCTGAAAAGTCAAATAAACATTAGAAAAACACATCTCTTACCATTTCCTCCAACCGCGTTTCTAACCCTCGACCAACTGGTTGGCACGCGCACGTCTTAACCACAACGCCATTCGCCTGCGTACGCGTGACAGGCTTAAGAAGCTATTTAAAGAACCTTTGTTAAAAATCGGATTTAATAAAAAAAATATATATATATATGGTATATAAAAACTCGCTAAAAAAAATTGCGTTGCCCTGATTAGGAGTCGAACGGCCCTACTTTTGTAGATCGACAAATGCACAATCCATTAGCGCTCTGAGCTACGAAATCCGCAAAACTATCGGAAACGAGTCCGTTTGCGAACATTTAGCTTTCGTAAATGCTCGCTTACTTGTATCGTTTCTTAGCTCGCATACGAACATTTTGCGATAGTCTCGCTTTTCTATAGTCTGTGGAACCACTGGGCTGACTCGTTCGATAAGTACAAAAGACCGGGCCCAAACAGCATAATACCGGCAATGTTATAAACGACTAAATCTAGCATTACGGGATGGCTGAAGGACATCTACGAGGCTTGTATTAGGCTGACTCACAAACCGCTCCCGTGGAGGGAACAACAATAATATTTATACCAAAACCAGGGAGAAGGAGGCATATACTAGTAAAGAAACACAGGCCGATCAGCAGAACCTCCTTCCTCCTGAAGACAATGGAAAGACTGCTGGATGTTCACATACAGTGTAAGTCAGAGTCATACTTGTCGGATGCGCAACCGGAACAAAAGCATACCGGAAAGGACGTTCACCCGAGACTGCACCACACAAAGTTGTGAGTCACGTAGAGAAATCTTTAGTATACAAGCAGTACACGTTGGCCACCTTCTTGGATATTAAAAGTGCGTTCAACAACGTGAACGCCGATTCCATCTTGGGCTCCCTCAACTCGGTTGGTATTGAGAGAGGCATCAGAGCGTGGACGATCATAGCCGAACTGAGTGGCACTCATCTCACGCGGGTAGGGAAGAGAGGAACACCTCAGGCCGGGGTTTACTCGCCCCTGCTCTGGCTGGTAAACATGAACCACATATTGAAATAACTTAATATGGGAGGAGTAAAAGTAGAAGCTTACACAGATGATGTAGTTCTACTAGTATCAAGACCTTCCCCCGACGTTATTAGCGAAATAATGAAGGTCGGAATGGGTCGATTTAATAAGTGGGCGAAGACCTGCGGACTAAGTATTAACCCCAGTAAAACGAAACTCATGCTCTTCACGAAGAGGACGAAGATCCCAGCATATAACATGCCCAAGATAGACGGCATCGAACTACAGCTATCAGAGCAGGCGAGGTATCTAGGAGTGATACTGGACCCGAAGCTCTCATGGAAGCTAAATATCGCCGAGAGAGCTGGAAAAGCAAGCATCGCTTTCTACTCGTGCAGGAAAATGTTTGGGAAAGACTGGTGACACCCAAAGACTATACCGCAGAGGTGGTACGACCAATATTAACTTACGGAGCCCTAGTGTGGTGACCAGCACTGACTAGGGAATACAACATTACAAGGATACAAAGAACAGAATTCGCAGGAGCAACGTGGGCGTTTGTACCCGGCAGCTGTTCTAAATGTTATCCTAAACACAGTGTCAATTAATTTGTTCATTAAGGACATTGCCGCGCAGACTGAAAGTAAGCAGAAGAACAGACGCACTACATTACCACGGAATTAAGGTTCGGTAACGGATACACGACCTTATATCCTACGAGGGACGATTGAATCGACGACAGGGTTACCGAACGGGATGCGATATAACTCTACACAGCGGCCTTCACTCTCCCAGACTCAGCAACGGTTTTTTAGGCTGCGGTGCTTGCTATATTGGAGGCAGGCAGTCTTTCAATGCTGCAGGACCTCAGGGGTACCAAGGTTCGGATCTAATGGGACAATCAGATGAAGAGAACAAACCAAGCGCCGAGAGCAGCAGAGCTCAAAGAAGAGGGCATAGGAGAGCACAGGAAGAGATGCCGGGATACAGAGGAGTCAATTAAACAATTTTATGGTAGTGACGAGACTCCTGTATAGGTGTGGATCAGTGATTTCGAAGACCAAGCCTTGCTGATGGGATGAAATAAACTTCAAAAACAAATTTTTGCCAAAAAGAGAAACATTTAAATTCGTGGAGTGCACTGAAAAAGTCTCTCTTGAGTGAGTTCAAATCAAGAGTTAGCAGCAAGCAAATACATAGGGAAATCGGAGAGAGTAAACGACGCGCGAATGAGAACGCTTAAGAATATTTGTACCGAATGAAAGATCTTGCAGCACGGGAAAATGACGGGAAGAAGACGTACTAATTCAATATGTGATAGACAATATTGATGAACTTTCTATGATCAAATCGGTGCTATATGGTTCTAAGAATTTATCCGAGTTCAAACGTAAGCTGAAAGATTACTAAACAATAAGTGTAAAATCAAAATTTTCCGAAGATGTGAAGGAGAAGAAAACACAAGGTGTGTACAGTGGTTTGAAGGGTGGCAAAAAAGAGATAGTTTTCTACAACTGCGGTGTCAAGGGACAGCTTTCTAGTGGTTGCAGCAACAAAGACAAAGGCAGAAAGTGTTTCAAATGTGTTAACAAATTTGGGCACATTTCGAAGAGTTGTCCACAAAGTGAGAAAACAATTGAGGCAAATCAACCAAACACGCGAGTTTTGAAAGAAAACAATGACTTAACAAGCAAGATAGTTTCGATTAAAAACCACAATTGCAATGCTTTGTTTGATACGGGCTGTTAATTCAACATTTTGCGTGAAGACCTATACTTAGAGTTGCTTTTGCCAAAACTAAAACAGACCAGTGTTTATCTAATCGGATTCGGAAAAGATCGAAACGCAAATAAAATCAAGCCAGTATAACCAAATAGTTTGGATTTATGACAATAACTATGATTTAAAGTTATTGATAGTTAAACTTGATTGTATGGACATGCGAATGATTATCGGCGAAGAACTATGCTTGCATGCAGAAATATCTTTCGGTCCAAGTGGGTTGCTGAAACTGTGCAATCTTAACGATGAACAAATTTTTTTTTTTTTTTTATGCAAATATTGATTTTGTGATTTATTACTGTGTTAATTTACACAGTGTATATTGTATACTGTTACTATATATAGTAACTTTTACAATAGTGTAGGCAGGTGTTCAATGGATTTTATAATATTTTGTAGTAGTAGAAAAGTGTTATGGGTTACGAATTTGTGGAATGATTTAGGTCATGTGGAGGTTTTTCATTTTTTTTTTAAAGTTCTGTGTTGTAGATCGATGGGATGGGTTCTTTTAAGTCTTCTTCTGGTTCTATGTTCCGTGAGTCTTCTGGCGAGTATATTCGGATGGTTTGTCAGTTTCTTGAAGTATGTTTCCGCTTGAGAGTTGATAACGTCCCCAACAAGAGGAACTTTGAAGTCCCTGGCCAGGTCAATGTTCCGTTTGTACCACTCAGCTCCTGATAGTTTGCGTAGTGTCTTGCTTTGGAATATTCTGATTTTGTTTAAGTGGCTTTTGGCAGCAATACCGTATACTTGTATGGCGTATCTCCATGTGGGGGCTAGTATGGTTTTGTAAATTTTGATTTTGTTTGTTATGTTAAGGTGATTGTTTGGTTTTAATAGCCAAGAAAGCTTCTTAGCCTTGGCTTCGAGCGAGTTCTTGACATTTGTAGTGTGCTTTGCTAGTGTC
>VNJO01012089.1:0-19028 GCA_008042535.1 Drosophila tani | reverse complement strand
TACTATAGTTTTTTTTTTTTTTTTTTTTGTGGCTAGGTGTAAGTAAGGGGACCTCGATTAGCCCTACTTACTAACTACGTACTGATAAAATGTAGATTTAACTAACAAACACACGCAGATAGGAAAAAAGTTTTAAAGGCCCGCAGAGAATCAGAAGAAGAGAAGGGAGGAGATCGGGGGTAAAAAAAGTACTGCCATTTCTTCTTTCTTTCCTTTTTTTTTTCTAACTGTAGGCTGACACTTTTTTTATTTGTAACACACATGTACACACACATTTTATAAATTAGACACATACAACAACTACAAATAAATGACGTGTTGTAATAGTAATTCAATTCGAAATGTAGGATTAGTGCGCGTCTAACTAATTATGATTAATATTTCAACAAATAGCCAACAAATTGAGCGCGAGACTGAAGAACATGTTCGATTAACGATTACTGTATCCAATTATCGATCGACAAGTAAGTGAGTAGTAGTTCGAAATTGGCCCGCGAAAACTAGCTCTGCGCTAGTTGGTTCATTGCCCCCTTGGCTTCCTTAAATATTCGAATTTGATACCCATTCTTAATTAGTAATAAATAAGGTTTTATTGCTTACAATAAATAAGCTTGTTAAGGATTTTAATCGCGCTAGTTTTAATGCAAGGGTGTTAGTTATTGTTTAAGATACTGGTTTGATCGGTTGGTTAAACAGAAATACTCTTTTTTGATTGTTGCGGATTTGGAGGTTATAGATTTTATTACCTTGACATATACATATATTTTTAATTCCTAAATCATATTACAGTATTTATTACATTAGAATCTTAATTTATTTCAGTTTCCTTAGTTTTAGATACTTTATTTAACCTATTGTCTTAGTTTTATTATTGCAGAAAATTGCTATCGAACAAAGCAAAATAAATCGAAATATACAAAAAATTGAATTTATCCCGATTATTTTTGGCTTGTTCCTCTTATTGGAGTGTTATCGTGCTCAAATCGATTAACTTTACACCGGAAGTAGTACAATGAAGCTAAGCCATTTTGAAATATTTTTGAGCGTTGCATTTGTTAACCGATATCAAAACCAAAACAAAAATCAGCGGTTCTCTTGATCGTCTTACTTTTTCTTACTTATTTTCCTTTAACTTTTGATGGTAAACAAACCATTTTAAACGTAAAAATATATGGAAATTTAACAAATTATCGCGATAGTGTAAACAATCGATAGAACCGACCTTATCGATATTTCTAATTGGGCGTTTCTGACCGATTAACATTGTTTCCCACCCTATATAGCAAAGTTTCCCACCGTTTTAGCAACGTTTTCAACCATTTCCATTAAAGTTAGCCACCTTTTCCACTATTGTATTTCTCTGCCTTCTTTCTCCTTTTTCCAACCGCTATTTATGTATGGTTTTTGTTTGCTTTCCCGACACTGGTCACACTGCTTTGTTGTTGCTGTGAACTGAAGGAAGTCGCGCAGTGCATTTTTTTCTGGTAATTTTTTTCTCCACCCGATTCAGTGTCCTCGAGTTTGCAAGATGTAATTAATATTCGCAGCGTATGTGAACCGGCGAATAAAGTTAAAGTAAAGAAAGACAAAGACTAAATTTGTGTGCGCCGACGACGTTGTGAAGAAACCAACAAAAAAACAATACACACATAAACACCGCCACCACAACTACATGTACATACAGGGTTTCTAGCGTGACGTGAAGTGTATATAATAATTATGAACGAAAAGAGAAAATCCAAAGAATGATAATGGAAAACACGCAGACATTGTGAAAATGCGCAGAAATCATTTCGCAAATACATGCGTAGTTGTAGTATATAGTTATTGCATATAGTACAGAAAGCTTTGGAGTCATTTTTTTCTTTTTCTTTTATTTTTTTTTGTGGTTTAAATCCCACACTCACACCCATGTACTGTAGTACAGCGAGTAAGGCGGAAGAGAGAGGGAAAACCACTCGCTGTACATGGATTTTTTTTTGCCTTTTTTTTGTTTGTTTGCTGGTGAACAGAAAAAAGCGTTAAGCATAGCCAAAATGTAGAGTGCAAAAAGTAACGAGCCATGTTGTAAAATTCCATTCAGCCTTTGGCTCGCTCTGCTTTTCCCACCACTAACAACAACACAGTACAGCCGTAAAATGGCAACGTTGTCGACGCGCTCTCTCTCTCACACACACACGTACGCACGAATACTCACGTCCTCGTCCGCCACTCGCTAGTGTTGTTGTTGTTTTTCCTTTCCTGTGTTTGCGGCTTTGGTGCGATGACGAATATGCGTGTGAGTGAAACGTACGTGTGTGTGTGTGTTAGCGACGCTGGCTGTTTTGAAACCGCCACTCCGTCGCCCTCTCTCTCCGTCTTCACATCGTTTTCCGATTCATGCGTTTTTTTTTGTATTGTTTTTTTGTTAACCGTTGTAGTACATAAAAACAACAACAACGACATACACAGCAGCATAAATAATAGTAAAAGCGAGCGGTAAATTAGTAATACTACAGCGTGCAAGTGTTTTTGATTTTTGTTTCAATCTAGAAGTCTTTAAATGATAAAACCATTAACTGGGTAAGTTTTGTGTACTTGAAACAGCTTTTTTTTGGCCGTTTGGCCGCATTGTGTTATACACAAACTACCATTTTGTGCGGACAAACGGAAGAAATAACAAAAGCCAAGCAAGGGCAGCAGCAAAAAAAAAATGTACTAACAAAAAAAAAAAGCAAAAGAAGGGAAACGACGAGGAAAACACACTTGCAACAACACATGCATACAGTCGCGTCCAGCAATAAATGGCCGCCTACCTGGGTTCCGCTCTTCGTACTTCCTTTAGTTCCGCTGCAAACTTCCAGCCAAATACCTAAATTTATACCTATCCTGGATTTGTACATATTTCCTGTTTCCAAATAAGTATTTTAGGCCATGTGTTCAAGACGGGGTATTGTTTTACCACCTACAATAAAGAATACAGTTAATTTTACGTTTAGTAGTCCTCAGAGCTTTTTTTGTTTGAATAGATATCTATTATTAAAATTATTATTTATGTCGAGGATTGCTATTTAGCGATACGCGACTGTGGCAACCACATGACGTCGGCGTCGACGTCGACAGCATTGCCAGCTGTTATCGTGGAAGGCAACGTGTTTTCGTGTTTTGGTTTTCGATTTATCTGTCCGGATAAGATATGCCAATGTATTTGTGCATCAGCCATTATAATAATTGCATTTTCGATAGGTTGAGGAGTCATCAGTGCTTTTATAGTTATTTAGACTTGATTTGATCCGCGCCCGTTTGTTTTATGGCTGTCCCTTTCCAATAAAGAGCGAAGGAAATAGATTTCCCAAGCAGGTAGCGAGCGTGTCCTTGCTCGATCTCCACTCGATTTGTCCCTTTTACTCTCGCTTAGCTGCCGCGCTCGTTTCGCTTTTCAGCTGCAGCTAGCGGGAAGGGAAGGGGCAGCTGCATTTCGTACTGCCTGCCTCTTCCTGTCCCTCTCCTTCTCTCGCGGTCATTCCCCTTGCTGTTGGCAATGACATGAAATTGCTCGGCCCGATCGCGCTTGGCTCTTTACACTGGAGTATTGGAACGGTAATGACAGCCGGCGGGCTCCCCTCTTCCAGCGGAGGTCGTTCCCTGGTGCGAATTACAAAATAACACACTTCCCATGCTCGTTTTGTACTCGCTGTTAACCTTATTTGGTCAATGATCAATGAATTCAACTTACAGTGAGCTCTAATGGAAGAGACAACAACATTTTAGGATATCGTCATTTATTTATCTATATATTTTTGTGAGTCATCTCAATCGCTAAAATAAAATGTACCCACCTAAAAGGCTGATAAAAATCTTTGACATTCGTGTCTAGAAAATTTCTCCCATTTCGAGCCATCACTGTACTTGTAAGCTCGCTAAACTTTTCGTGTTTTGTTTTGCTATATACACAAATACATACATAATCATACATCGCACACACACTGGATCCACTTGAGAGTGCAACAACATTTTAGTAACAGCAATAATCATGCGAGCGATCAGCTGGAATGTTCGATGGGATCGTTGATTGCATCTGGCAATGCTCTTCCATCCATGCGATTTCATTCACGCATGCCATATGCAGCAGCACGACCACATGACTCATGCGTTAGAAGGAGACCCTAATAGATTCCACATACCATCCCACTTGCCCTCTCTGTCCCCCTATGCTGTTATCAACAGCTGTTCTTCACACGCACACTGCACACATGCGAAATGCTTGTGCTTGTGCATAATAGAGCTGCTCTATTTACACAAGTGGGCTCCAAATTAGTCGACTTCTGTTATCAACTGTAAAGTTTTACTTACATGGCGATGTGGTTGCGCGCTCTCTTTCACTCGTACACTGTAGAAAATTGGCTACGTTAAAAAGTCAATGTTGTTTCCATTTAAATCAATTTAAATATTAAATGCTTGTGCGGAAA
Organism: Drosophila tani; assembly: GCA_008042535.1. Lineage (NCBI taxonomy): Eukaryota > Metazoa > Arthropoda > Insecta > Diptera > Drosophilidae > Drosophila > Drosophila tani. Next base: position 14,580 of record VNJO01012089.1, on the reverse strand, counting down.
TTACTTGAAATAGTTATTAATTTATGACAAAGTAATACCAAATATAATTTTTTTATTGGAAATTGTTGCTAAATTGTAATAACAAATCATAGAGCTGCAAAATTAATGTTTATTTCGTTATATTGGCTTTAAAAAATTTAAATAAAGTGGAACGAAAATAAATGCAATATTTCCGTATTAAAATATAGGTCTAAAATGAAATTTCCTAAATTTTCCTTGTGATCTTGTAGGTTTACATACTTTTCTTAGGGATCCAAGTGTTGCTTGAGTTTATTTAACAAAAATCTGTAATACTTACTCACCTTTTTTTGGAACTTCTATTTAAAAAGAGTGTTAAAGCTAAAGTTACATTAGTTTTCGATATTGTCATTTTTCCGCATCAGCTTTTACATACAAAGTGTTGGACTTTCTATTTGCGTTGTGCTGGGGGTCTTGGATTTCTCAGTGATTTTGCTTTCTCCTCTATCTGAATTCGAAACCCAAGGCAACTTGCGGTACTCTGCTCGGTTTGGTTTCTACATTTTTCTCTACGTTTTGGGGGTTCTTCTCTATTTATGAAGAGACCTTCGGGTTACCCTTCTGTATTTTTCCCTTCGTTTTTGTTCCGCTTTTCCGCTTGTTTTCCCTTCCCTGTGACGATTTTCTTTCCTCATTTCCGCCTGTTCTTTCGCTTGCTGTGGATTTTCACGCTGGAAAGCGAGGTACACACGCTCTTATATACATATTTCTGTACATATTTCCCTCTTTCGTATATATATATTTTTTTTGGCAATCTGCTGTATATGGGAAAAAGCAGCCCTCGAAATGGTCACCACCATCCCATCTACCCCCCAGTTCCATTGCACGCTCTTCCTCTCGAGGAGCATTGTTCTTGTTGTTGTTGTGCGATTTAGGCCGCCCCGCCCACTTGGCAGCCGCCCCTCTTTGCGCCTCACGCTGTGCTGCCCTCGTTTTCAATTTAGCAACATTTTCTGGCTCCCGACTTTCTTCTCTTCATTCCCACCACCCTTAACCTTTTTTTCGTTCTTTCTCTCTTCGGGAAAAGTTTGGATGGGAAAAGTTGCCTTGCTCTTTTCGAGTCGGGGGATCCTTAGTACATAATATACATATCTTCTGGAGTTATCCCGGAAATAATGACCAAAGTTCATTGGAAATGTTTTTAGGGGCATGTAAATTATAGAGCTAATTTGTGCTCGAATTTGTTTGAATCTAATTCAATTACTTATTTCTTAGAAAATAAATCTACCAGGAATAAATATCTTGAAAGTGGCATTTATACATTTTAACTTTATATACTTAAAACGTAGAGAAGGCACTTCGGTAATTTTCTATTATACGGGCCCCTTCCAAAAAATTAAAATAAAAAAACCATAGATAGGGGGTGCTTCAACTAACATTTGGGTATAAAAATTATGTTGGGGACGCTCTTAGTTTAGTCACAATAAATCTTTAAAGTTTGGCCAAATTCCCATACAAAATCCGTAGCAAACACGCACACTGACAAATTATGAATACACAAAATTCAAGCGCGTGTCTGTGTGATCGTCGCGGTACAGTGGTCTACGAAGCTTAAAATTTTTGTCAAATTGAGCTTAGCGTAAATACTATATACGAGTATGTCGACACTTTGCACACTTTGAATACATTTATGCGTGAAATATAAATAAAACAAACTTAAAACCACTTAAAATACGTAGTAATTAACGACTTTTTAAGTAAAAAAAGAATTAATTAGGACTACTCAAAGTAGCGCCGAAGGTAAAATATTTTTTTGAAAAAAGAAATCGCGCGCGCGATTTCTTTTTTCAAAAAAATTTTTCGCCTTCGGTGCTGCTTTAAATTCACCCTGACCTTATGATCACAGCAATACTCTTCTCTTACCTCATCAAACTGTATGTTCTTTACTATAAAATTCTCCTTATAATTTGTATAATCAAATATACGTCTTAATATTGAAAAGTCGTTAATTACTACGTATTTTACGTTGTCAACTTTTCGTTTTATTTAAATTTCACGCATAAATGTATTCAAAGTGTGCAAAGTGTCGACATACTCGTATATAGTATTTACGCTAAGCACAATTTGACAAACATTTTAAGCTTCACAGACCACTGTACCGACCGGGAATTAGGCAAAACTTTAAAGATTTATTGTGACTAAACTAAGAGCGTCCCCAACATAATTTTTATACCCAAATGTAAGTTGAAGCACCCCCTATCTATGGTTTTTTTATTTTAATTTTTTGGAAGGGGCCCGTATAATAGAAAATTACCGGCACTTCTAATACTTCACATTTTTGATTTTATTTGAAATCACAGTTATTTAATTCCGATTATCCGATTTCCTCGTATCAGTGAACCAAACAACTCGACTGACTTTATGTTTCTGTTGAAAATAGGCCAAGAATTTTCCCTAGGTCCCTATTCTTGGTATTTTGGGCTGCGAGATTTTTTCCAGCCGGCGTTTTTATAAGCGGAGGTCAATTTGCATTTTCACCTGCCGCCACTGTCCGAAATCCGAGCAAAAAGTAGGCAGCTGAAACGAGCTGTAGGAATCCGTAATGGGTTATTTATGGTGGGGATTATGTTTATGGAGATTAAGTATAAATATGAAGAATAAATATGAAGTATTGTCTTATTTAAAGCATGCATTTAACTAAGGATTATTTATATTTTATTTGAAAAATCTCCCATATTTATGTATATAATTTCGGCATAATTTTGTCTGAACAAGCTTTTTAACATATTTATTGAAAATTTCACTGCAAATTCGGATAAAATGAAAATAAATTGATTAAACATCTTACTAATTATAACAAGGGTTAATGTTTTGGGTCAATTTTTATTTAATTAATTTCTTTGATATTTTGATTAATAGGATTGTCTCAGGTAATCAGTTTTGTCTTTGGAATTCCTTTAAAACTCAGCAGTATAATATTTATAGGGCCTTGTATTGCTGTTTGGATATTCATTAGAAAAAAATATTCTGATCTTCTGACAAAGCCAGGGCAAAAAGTTGCAGCTTGCTTTTTCCAAGTAATCAATTTGCAGCTTGCCAATTTCCACCTTTCGATGTTTTCCACCCAAGTTAGCACCTTGCCGGCATCAGCAGCATCCAGCTTCCGAGAATGCGGAACATCTGCCTGCCTGCCAAGACCTGGGATTCGGGGATCCGCGAGATGCAGCCGGCCACCCAAGAAAGTACGCCTGGCACGCTTCCAAGCAGGATCATATCGGTGGGATATGGGTTATCTTAGGTAGCCCACGCGACTGGCACGCGCACCTTGCCTCCCGCGATTCTACCTGCCACCCACCGCCCACTATCCCGAACCCCTCTCCGATCCTTAAATACCTCGGTGGCTGACAGGACATCTTCAGTCGAGTTCCACTCGTGACAAGTCTAACTTGTGTCCTGTGATCTTTGTAATTTCATTGTGTGCCTTAAATTCAATTTGTCAACTTAAATACAAACAAAATTCAAACTTGTGATTACAACCATGATGGACTTTACTTTTGATACTGTGACGCCCCAATCGACCATGTCGTCTTTCTATAATTTCAAAATGGCCAGGTATGTCGGGACTATGTTCACTTGAGTGCTACATAAAATTACTGTATAAAAGCGCAATTGATTTACATTAGTTTTTGGTTAAGAACTTGTTGGTTTCATATTGTAAGATGGCAACTCTGGTCGATTTGCTGTTAGGAAGGCGACTGTATGCAATGTGAAAAGGGTTAGATATTTAAGATATTTTTAAAGGTATAAATATTTAACAAAATTAGGTTCTGGACTGGGTGACAACCCTGTCAAAGTATTAATATAAAATTTCACTGGTATAATATATAAAACAATGTTTTTGATTTTCATTTTCCAAAATTTCACTCAAGACAAATAGCAAGAAAATGACTTTTTGCCTAGAAAAACAAAAAGGAAATCGGTTAAAGAGCCTGTGATATTAAAATATGGGAATATTTTTTCAAAATGCTTGGAAAATTGTTTGTTTAACATTTTTAGAAATGTTATTTTTGTAAACGAAGACAATTATTCGCTTTAAAGATGTATTTGGTAACCCTGTTAACGACTTTTATTCGACAAGACAATTATTCGCTTTAAAGATGTATTTGGTAACCCTGTTAACGACTTTTGATGATTAAAAGGACGCAGGGACAACTCTAGTCTTAAATACTCACACATACAGACACAAGCACACTCAACATAAATTTCGCGACAAGTATTATTTATTTATTTATTTGTTGTATTCATTACAATACCTCGATCACGAAATCGCGTCGCACACAATTTCACGTCTTTGTAATGTTCGTTTTTTTTGTATTCGTATATAAAAGTAGAATCCTCCCTCGCCCCTCCCAAAAAATAAAAAATAATACAAAAATACAAATAAATTAAAATAAAGTCCAAACTCTACAACCACTTAGTACCAACAACAACAATATCATCTCTTCAACTACTACAACTACAACACACAGCTGAGAGCGCGCCAATAACAACTACAGCAACAACAACAATAACTGCAAATAAGCTGGCACCAAGAGAAAGAGAATAGAAACTAAGAGAACAGTGTCCATGCTAAAAAAGAGAAAAGGAAGAATCTGCTATTAAATTATAAGAGCAATCTTAAGTACAACAACCAAACATCAGAAAAGCAATACACAACTGAGAAGAGGCAGAAGGAGCAGAAAATAGTAACAACAACAACACACAACAGCAGCAGGCCAGCTGAGAGCGCTGAGCGCCAAAAGTCGAGGAGAGCGCGCGAGATCGAAGCTCACCTCTACTCAACTCAACTCAACTCACCACTCACCTCTACTCACCACGACTCACCTCATCTCTTCGCACCTTCGGTGTATTTTCGAGGGTGTAATTTTTTGTTGATTCGAAAACGAAACACACTCGCAACTCTCAGGATATGTACGGCAATAATAATCCGGGTAGTAACAATAATAACGGTGGTTATCCTCCATATGGTTACAACAAGTCGAGGTAAATTTTTAAACTTGAGTTTTTACGTTTGATCCTCGTTTTTTTTTGTGTATCTCTTACAAACATTTGCAATCGAAAAAGGCAGTCGAACTTCTACCCTTATTTCATATTTTTTACCTGAATAGTTTCAGAAATAGATATTTTAAAGTAAAATTTAAAATCCTAAACATATCAGATTTTTAAGATAAATGTGGAGAATTTCGACTGCAGTTCCCTACTCCCTTTCCTTTCCCCTCCTTTATACCTCACACATAACACACAAACACAAATCCGAATGAGAAAGTGTACCTAATTTTTTTCTACCCAGATCTCCTCAGATGCAGATAATCCCAATCTAAGTTTTTTTTTTGCATAGTTTATACGAAACAGAAATCCCCTGTTTGCTAGCAAAGATTTATTTGCGGCCAACGCCTTTTTTTTGTCAGGTTCGAAGTCTTTCTCTTTGGCAAACCTTTGACGGCCCCATATGCATTGGTATGTGTGTGCAGAGGGAAGCAATGCCGATAGTCAATCGATAAGATCTTGAGAATGTTATCGATTTGCTGTCTTCGTTGCTGGCACTAACGAAATTGTATCCATTTCATTTTGCACACACTCACACACACACACAGCTTAGTTTTTAGTTCATTATGGATTTAGTTCATTGTTTTACAATTCTGATATTATCAGAGAGTGTGAGAAAAAAAGAAGCATCGATGGATAACAATAACCGCAACAACCACCACAATGACAAGGAGCAGGACTACAATAGCGACGGCATTGTGTTTACATAAGTATAATTAACTGTTACGTGCACTAGATGGTGCAGCCAGTGATAGAAGCAAAATCAATAATCAATTAAATACAGATAAAAACATATACATATATATACACACACACAAGCATGTAGATAGACCGAGAAGCAGAGCAGCAAAAAGCAGTCAAGCCGTTTCAGGGGAATCCCCCTGTATGAGTCCCCCTTAAAGAATATATAAAAAAAGCTCCGCTCCCAATTGTAAATTCTTTTTTTTCCATATTTTTTTGTAGATTCTTTGTTGATTTTTTTTTGTGCATCACATGGCCCCCCTTTCATTAGATTGTACATATGTTGCCATCTCGTTCGCTCTAGTTTGCCATTTATCATAGCATACATCCATGCGATCACACATATGTACACACTTACACATCAGCTGATTGATGATCGTCTGCGTGTTTTTCGTAACGGCAATCGCCATGTGTTTTATTTTTGTCCTATATTTACAGTTGTATGTGATAAATGATAAGCAATAGCAATATGCAAAAATGATAACCGCAAAAGCAATAGCGTAAAGCAACGTAAAGTAAACGCAATCTTCCACATTTATATATATATTATACATATATATTGCATTTAAAAAAACAAAAACAAAATAACAACACTCAATAAGAAGACGAAGAAGAAGAAGAAAAAAGCGAGCGCCATGTTTGATTTCCGGTGGGAATCGGAACTATATCGCTTCCCCTCACACACACAACACTCTACACACGCGTAGACCAAGGCAGATACATGTATCCGTATCTGTGCAATTCGTTTGTGGCAAGAGGATTATAGAAACGGCCTCAAAACGTTTTCATCGTGCGGCCTGTGCAACCTATACAGCCTCACAATGTACCGGTAAATGTTCTTCTCTCTCCTTCTCTCTTTTTCTTTGTCTCTGTTCCACACTTTTGCTGCTTGGTGTGACTGTACTAAAACTATTTTCTTTGTTGCCTTAATTGCCTTGAGTTTATTTTATCATTTTTTTTTTCTTCTGTGACTTTTTTTCTTTTCTCTCGCCTCGCATTGTCCATTTATCTTCCATCGCCAGATCTTCAGTAGAACGTAAGCTTTAAGTTTTGCCTAAGAAATCACAATTGACTGTTTTTTGCTGCCAAAAACGAGAAAAAAAAGAAGGAGGAAGTAGCGGAAGTGAGCGGGGTCAAGTGTTGGTCTGATTTCCATAAAGATCCCAAAATCTCCAGGGGGTAGGGTCACACAGTTTATAAACTGAGAAGAAGAAGCAGCTGCCGTTGAACTTTTGCATTTAAAACTAGAAAAGATGGCGTCATGGCTCCACTGCAGCTGCTGCTTCTTTGTTCTCGACCCCCCTTTTGCCTCTCTTTTGGGGGTCATAAAATTTATGGCACAATATTCGGCGGCAGTAGTCCATCGAAATGTAAACAGAGCAACCACAGCTTTCGGCACCACGTGCTCTGCGGAAATTGTGTCAGGACCTTGACATGCGATAGCCTTAAGTTATGTATGTAGGGCCGTCCCTTTCGCACGCCAGCCCAGCTACTACGTATGTATGTGGGGGGAAACTAGCCTTAAGCGTACCGGTTGTTGTTGTGGTTATTGCGTCCCCATCTCGCTCTCTCACTCATGATGTATACACGCACTCCCACACATATCCCAATGCATAGCCAACAAATTGCCTTTACAACCCCCCCTCTCTCTCTTAATCTCTGTCCCTCTCTACTGCGAGAGAAGTGGCAGGAAATGAATAAAAGCCAAAAGGCAAAAGTCAAAATGCAAAATGCAAAATGCTAGAGTGCAACATTTGCTCAAGGTCATCAAAAGCCAGGAGCTACAGCGTCAACTACAAAATCACCATCAGCAGCAGCAGCAGTAGCATCACATCAATCAACAATTGTCAACAATCAACAGTCAACAGAGGAGCAGTGTGACCTTGCCAACGAATATTTGAGATTTTTCAGTCACACATTTTTTTTACATATTTTTTTAATGTGCTACAAAATATAAAAGGTTAAAGAAAATAAAAACTGAATCGAAAAAGTCAAGTTTCTGTCCCACACACGAACTCTCACCACCACCACCACACACACTAAAAATCATACTCAATAAAAAACCCCCCCCCAGCCAAATTATGTAACCGCCATCATCGACGTCGTACCGCAGCTGAATTTAATTGTGTGCAGACATCTTTTTCCACAGCCCAGAAAGAAGCAGCCACCACAAGCGATATCGGCGAAAAGCGAAATCGAAATCGAAAGACACTGACTTCTTAGATAGTATGTAGTTCATTTTTTTTGCACGGGGGGCAAACGCGCCCCCTCCGCCCCCCAGAAATGTTCTTGAATCGAGGACGCCTTCAATGCCCGTAAGTAAGACTATTATACCAAAATAAAAAACAAAACAAAAAACCAAAAAATCAAAAAACAAAACAAAAATAAAACCATAAGAAAAAGAAAACAAAATTTTGGGGAGAATCACTCTTTGTATTAGCCCTAACCTAGACATTACAAACCAGAGTCAACGTGGGAAGAAGCAGAGTTTATTAAAAAGTCCGAAAAACCATCATCCATATTTTTTTTTCAAATTTTTTTCAAGTGCTAAAAGTGAAATTTGTAAACCATATATATTTTTTTCAAGTGAAAAAGTGTTGCATACAAAATGGTGTCCAGTATTCGATTGGAATAATGGGCTTAACAGCACCATGTAAATGCATAATTTTTTTTACTTTTTTTTTCGGTGAATCGAAAGTGCATGAAAAATATATATATTTTTTTTAATTTTTTTAAGTGACTATTTTTTTAAGTGTTTATTTTTTTCAAGTGTATATTGCATTTATTTTTTTTTTACTTTTTCAAGGCAAGGGTTTTGCACCACTTCAAGGGTGAATTCAATTCAGAAGTTCCTGCGAAACTGCAAAATCCTTGAAATCGCTTTTTCAAATCTTCTATTTGAGTTCCGGAAACGGTTCTCTAAGTATTAAGTTTAGGTCGAATAAGAAACTGCTGGCAAAACGACAGTTAACAGCGTGCTGTTAGTCAGCTAACAGTATGCTGTGTGACTGTACTTCTGCCGCGCACTTATTCAAACTAAGTTAGCTGTAAGCCTAAGTTACTGATAACTAGTCGTCAGATCATCCAACGCCAAAACATTTCTTAATCATTTTTAAGATAATTACAAATATAGAAAGTAAATTGCGCTTTATACATTTAATTTTGATAATTTTAAATAGTATTTTTCTTAATAAAAAAATACCCAACAACATCATCATATTCCCGTATGCTAATCTATATTTTCTCTTTCCCAATGGAATCGTTTGGATCGACGAACAGCGGTGGGCGTGGCTTTGGCATGTCCCATTCACTGCCATCTGGAATGGTTAGTATTACTCACATTCTCTCTATTTTCACGCCTGAAATTTATAATTATTGTTAGCGATCAATTTCCATTGCATGAGCAATCAAACAAAGAAAAAAAAAGAAAGAAACAAATCGAAAGAAAGAAAAAAAAAGAAAATAATTAAAAGCAATGCATTTGATCTTGACTGATTTTGTATTTTGTTTTGTTCGGTTCCGTTTTTGATAATTACCACAACAATAACAATAATAATATAAATTTTATGCCTTTTACTATTCAATAGTTGTATGTTATTGAGTTTGTCTCATGAACGCTCTGGGGACACACGCTTTTGATTACAATTTTCGAGCAAAAAACTAAACAAACAAATACCAAGAAACCCAAACTCAATTATTTTGTGGATGCTGATCAATTTCATTTTGATTTTATGATAACAATTTAAAAAAATCAACAACTTAAAGTTTGCATTTTAAACAACAACAAAACCTAAACAAACAAGAACCAAAACAAAAACAAAACCAAAACCAAAACCCAAACAAACTAACTAACAAACCAACCAACCAGCAACAACAACACATAAAAACTTTTTAAAAATACCAAACCCTTAAATAGAAATATCTAAACAATCAAACACACAGATACCAAGCTAAAAAAAAAACCCCACACACACACAACTACACCTGCATGAGACATGAAAGGCAATGGACATACCTTAGGGTATAATACCCTGCCACCTGGTCTGTCCTCCCACTGCCGTTGTTCCGTTTCCATTTCCGTTTCCGCCTCAGCTTTGGCTTCCGTTGGGCATTTTGCCCTCCTTAGTGGGTACAGTGCGGGGCAAATCAATAGCAACAGTTGTATATATGTAAATAATATATTAATGCTATAAAGGAAATTTCGTATTTTCGATTAATACCGATTAGTTATCGATAAACGCAAATAGTTGCGATTATTAGTTATCGAAACAAATAAGAAAATGTTTTTTGCTTTGAAGCTTGAAAAAAGAAATACTTTTAATTAAAGTAAATAAAATAATCGAAATTAAAATTCTAAAATATATCGAAAAGTATTATCGTTCAAGACCTTGCTGTTTTGTCACGCACTGTACCTATCCCTCCCCGCGTTTCTCAACTACACTGTGACCCTCGCACATTCACAGAACACCACCACACAAAACACTTGAGAATTTCAGAAAACTAAAAAAAAAAAAGAGAAACCTGAACTTTATGCATTTTCTTGCAATTCGATTTTCTTTTGTCTTTTGGTTTTTGCAACCCTGTGAATGCCGTTTAGCTCTCACACAGACCCAAGACTGCCACAAAAATACACCTACACTTCGGTACAGCGAATGTACAAGGGAATGTTTCGATTCAAAGCTTAAATCCGAATAAACTCAACTACCAATTGCTGCACTCGAGTTTCAAGCACGCCTTAACTTACAAATTTAACCACACAAAAATCAATCGAAAATAAATGAGAAACAAAAAAGAGTTCAAGCTAAATGAAACAACGATTTCGGAAGACTTGCATTTGGAATTGCCGTTTGGAGTTGAAGTTTCCGTTAACGTTCGTTTTGTCCGTAGATTTCTACGTTTTAATATCCAATTTTTAAAACCTTGTACCTTGTGTGTGTGTGTCACCTCATCAATATCAAGTTCTCTGTGTGTTGTTGTTGCCAACTAATTATTGGAGCAGCACAACGTGTTCAATAATCAATCCGCATCGATATCGAAGCCAAAAGATAAAGATAAAGATCAAGATTAAAGTGAAAGAACCAAGCAGCAGCAGCAAATCCATCCAAAATCCAACTAACTAACTAACTAATCAACCCCCAAGACAGCGATATGAGGCCTTCTCTCAACACTAGAATACCCTTTGTACAATCTGATTACAGTCACGTTATGCGTTCTCGCCACAGGATACAGAATTTTCATTTCCAAGTTCCTCGTCGCGTCGCGGTTACAATGATTTCCCCGGCTGCGGCGGTGGCGGCGGTAATGGTGGCAGTGCCAACTCCCTGGGCGGCAACATTATCAACCTGCCGCCGATGACCAGTAACAATTCGCTGAACAATCTCTGCGGCCTGTCGCTGGGCAGCGGCGGGAGCGATGATCACCTGAACGATCCGAGGGCGAGCAACACCAACCTGATTGTCAACTACTTGCCGCAGGATATGACTGATCGCGAACTGTATGCCCTGTTCAGAGCCATCGGACCCATCAACACGTGCAGAATCATGAGAGACTATAAGGTAAGTCTTAGTTCGCTCAAAGTCAAAAGAAAAACACCACGAACAGATCGTTCATCTCTATAAATTCTCTAATTAATAATTGATCTTTCATTTCCCCTAACAACAGACTGGCTACAGTTTTGGATATGCTTTCGTGGACTTCACTTCCGAAATGGACTCGCAGCGTGCGATCAAAGTGCTGAATGGCATCACAGTGCGAAACAAGCGGCTTAAGGTGAGATTTTATTGCTCAAGTTATTTATTTTGTATTATTTATTATGCTGGTTAAAAACTAAATGCTAAATTAGAGTTTAGAATCATTAGCTAGGTTAATGATTGATGACACACTTACTGAGCTCTCTCTTTTCCTTATTTTTTTTTTTTTTTAGGTTTCCTATGCTCGTCCCGGCGGTGAATCGATCAAGGACACCAATCTGTATGTGACCAATCTGCCGCGCACCATTACCGACGATCAGCTGGACACGATCTTTGGCAAGTACGGTTCCATTGTGCAGAAGAATATCTTGCGTGACAAGCTCACGGGTCGACCACGAGGCGTGGCGTTTGTTCGGTGAGTGCCCCACACTTTTCTTTCGTATAAATAAATTAAGTAATCAAAAGAAGGCTTGAGAAAAATGCTCCAACATACAGTCGATCTTCTTTGGGAATGTAACTCTCAGAATATCAAACTTACTAGAATTAAAATTGTGATGAATATTATTAATTAAAAAAAAAAAAAAAAAAAAAAAAAAAAAAAAAAAAAAAAAAAAACATATTCGGAATATTATTATTAAATCAAAGAACTTTTAATGAATTCTATATTATTAATATCTAAATTCAAAGAACTCAAATAAATCGAAAGATACTTCTTTGAAATTAAGAAGATCTTATATATTTAAACAATTACTTTAATTTTATTTATGAACAAAATCCAATTTATCCTTTATGATCAGGATAAAAAGTGATTGATTTATTTTATTTTCCAAAATAATAATAAAAAAGTGTATTTTATATATGTTCAATGGAAAAAGAGGTTCGCCTTAAAGGACTTTGACTGTATTTTCTCTTTGCCAAAATTGATTTTATGTTTGTTATTATTTTCAACACCCCGGCTCATCATATGTTTTCTTTTCTTTCTCTCATATTTTCCATTGTTCATTTCTATCGCACACCATCCATGTACGCTGTACGCTGTACGATATATGTGGTGTCCACCCGATAAATAATTAACAAAAACAAAAAAAACACAAAAAATATAGCTACAACAAGCGCGAGGAGGCACAGGAGGCCATATCGGCGCTGAACAACGTTATACCCGAGGGCGGATCGCAGCCGCTGTCCGTTCGGCTGGCGGAGGAGCATGGCAAGGCGAAGGCGGCGCACTTCATGTCCCAAATGGGCGTGGTAGCGCCCAACGCACCCCCGCCGCCGCCACCACCGCCGCCGCACATGTCTGCTGGATTTAACAATATGGTGCACAGAGGTAGATCAATAAAATCACAGCAACGCTTCCAAAAATCGCATCCCTATATGGATGCGAAAAAGATAATTTAAAAAAAGAAAACAGAAAAAAACAAAACCCAATTACAAAAAAATACAAAAAACAAAATCCAGAAACGAACAAAGGCCACAAGATGAAACACACTCACTCACTAAAGTACACACAATCCTCCCGTTAAGGATCCAGTTCCACTCTGTGTGTGTATATATAGAAGTATACCTTAAGTATATGATTTTTACAAAACAGGCAGAGTTTCCACATCTTTTTTCGTTTTTATTTTTTGTATTTGACTAAAAACAACAACAACAACAAAACACCAAACACTAACTAAAAATCAACAACACAACAACAACAAGAAATGCATATTTAGTTTAAATTTTTGATTTTAACTTCGTAATTATCCTCGTAAATAACTTAAAAATTCAATTAATTGTTGCAATTTATAGACAAGCATATATATTATAATAATATATATGAGTGTTTGGAAACGAGAAAAAGAAGAAACAAACAAAAAGCAAAAATTGAATTGTAAATTTTTTCTTTTAGTGTAATTACATATTAATTTCTATAAAAAAACGTATAAAAACACAAAAAAAAAACTATTTTTTTAGATCCCCAACCCCAAACAAGTAAACTTTAAATACTAACTTTTAAACTTACAAAAAAAAACGGGAATTTATCAACTTAAGATCCACAACAACAACAGCAAACACACACACACACACACATACATGCCAACTAACCGTTAACCGAGATTGAACTAGTTCGTTCTTAGAGTTCCAAAAGTGTCTTTTTTTCAACAATTTTTTTCAAGTGTGTGTGTCGAACTTAAAGCGGAACCAGTTCGTTTCAGGAAAACATTTTTTTCTCGGATATAGATGGTTTTTATTAGGCTTAACAAAGAAAAAAACAACAACAAACACAGCACAACACGAAAAAGATTTTTTTTTTAAATATACGAAAATAATACACCAAGATGCACCTAATGAGATATAAATATTTACCACAACAAATGGAATCGCAACTAATGTGAATAAACCCAACCACGGACTGACTCGATACCTACTAAAAAAAAAGAATAATATAAAAAATACAAGCATAACAAATATTTCTACAAAGGAGAGTTTAACCCACTTATTTTTTTTTTGTGTACCAGTTGGTAGTTATTTTTTTCAAATTTTTTTCCCGTTTACGTAAGACTGTGCGAAAGAAGCGATAACGATAACGATAACATATATTGCAGCAATGCCAACAGAACTGAACTGAATTAACAAAATATAAAAAATATAAAGGAGTAAAAATTAACAAAGCGTTGCCCGTAAAAAAAAAAACAAAACAAAACAAAACACCTCCTCCTCTTAGATCTTTCCCTCTCTTCAGCCTCTTCAGATCGCATCAAGTATCGATTTTTCGAATCACGAATATATTTTTTTCAAGTTATAATTTCTCATCGCTACCAGCTAAAAACTACAACAACAACATCAACAGCTACTACAATCCACAGCAAAAGAATCAAGAAATATACAAAATCTACAAAAATCGACCAAATAACGCAATAATTTCCCCATTTTACCCCCCTCTCATCAAGTTTTTACCTTATATACCGACAAAGGAAACAAACAAGAAGAATACTTACACTCACCCGCATATCTCTGCGTACACCCCAAAAAAAATTCAAATTCTAACTTTTAACACGAATAGTTCGGCCATTTATTCATTTATTGACCCCATTTTTTTTTT
>VNJO01012084.1:0-11611 GCA_008042535.1 Drosophila tani | reverse complement strand
AGCCTACCATCGATACTTCCCCCAAACTATCACCTCTAACCTATCGCCTACCTATCGATACTTCCCCCCCGACTACCACCTCTAACCTATAGGGCCATTTCAGCCCATGATACAACTACTTAAGGTAGTCCAGTCGGCAAAACTGTAGTCGCAAGATATAAGTGCGAGTGAAAGAGTGTTGAATAATGAGTGTGAATGAAACGGCTATACAGTGTGTCGATTAACCCTACACGGTGCATGGGGTTAAAAGAAGCCTTAGTAATGACAAGAGTTGTAGTGTTTACAATTTAATTTTTATTAATTTTGAATTGGACATAATTTTTTGCTTTTGTTTTTGAAGGAATATTCTTTTGTTTAAATTCTTAATTCTAAAGTAAATTCTAATTTTAAAGTAAATTTTTTTTATATGTAATTTAACATTGACCTGCTCAGCGGCTTTTAACAATACATGTTTTAAATTATTTGTAATTGAAAATTTGTCTTTGACAATGTGTAAAAATATTATTTCACTCCTAGCACGTGCTTGCTACAGAAACTGCAGTACGGCATTTTTTTCTTTGTGGACAAGGGTTAACGATTTGAAAAAAATTCGTCCGCAGACACAACCTTTCTGTTCGACAAGCAAGCACGCACTGAAATTTTGCAACTCAAAACCGAACGACTTCGGCAGCCGACTGGACTACCTTCGGTAGTTGTATCATGTTTCAGCCGATTCCAACTTGAAATGCAACAACACCCAAGGATTTCGAGGGACGCCACAGGCCTCCAGACGGCCCGATGACATCATTGGAGCATTTGGACATCGACGAATGGACTTTGCCGGCATTGACCCTCGCAGCAGTTCCACAAGGTGCCCTACGCGGGGCCCACGCTTGCCGGGAAGTATAACTGCCGTTCCTGTCGTGCGACGCTTGGTTACTTTGTGCTCTGTTTTTTCCAGCTCACGTTCGGATGTCCTTCGCGTGGTAGACGCCGAGACTTCGCCCTTGCAGATCCTCCAGTTCGTACGCATTGTTGCCTACGGCTTTTACCACCCGGGCCTTCAGGAACTTCCTGGCGAACTTGGCATTGAATGCCTTGCCGAAGTCGCTAAGAACGAAATTCCTGCGGTACACCTCCTGCCCAGGCTTGGCAAGAAACATCCGCGCTCTTTGATCGTACCGCTGGCGACTGCGGTCATAGGACGTCTCCAAGTTCTTCCGCACCTTGTCCTGCACGACCTGGAGTTTGTCGGCTGTCGGCATCCCTGACAACTCATGTTCGCACATGACTTGAGTTTCCTCGCCAGCTTATAGCACGCCCCGTTCAGGAACATGTGATGTCCGAACACCGTGAAGAACGGCGCCTCTCCAGTGGCCGAGTGGATCGCGTTGCGGATGGCCACCTCGATTTCCGGGAGGTACGCGTCCCACTCCCGATGGTCGTTCTCCAGGAACCCACGGATCGCTGCCAACACGCTTCGATTTACTCGTTCTGCCGCGTTGCTCTGCGGCGAGTATATGGGCGTCTTCATGTGCTGGATCCCAAAACTCTCCATGGCCTCCTCGAAGATCTTCGACGTGAACTGCCGACCATTGTCCGAGTGCACGGTCTCCGGAACCCCAAACTTGTAGAATACCTCGTTAATGAGGAATTCCACCACGTTCGTGGCCGTTGCCTCGCGCATGGCCTTCAGGAACGTGTACTTGGAGAAATGGTCCCGGAGACCGGAGACTACGATGAAGATCCACGCATGTCCCTTCTTTGACCTCGGATACTTGCCCAGGAAGTCCACGTACAACTTCTGGAACGGTCGTTCCGTCTGCACGCGTTCTCCAATGCCGACCATCATCCGGTAGTTAGGCGCCTTCGACTCCTTGCAAACATCGCACCTCCGGACAAACTCTCGCACCTGCACCACCATCCCAGGCCAGTAGAACTGCCGCCGCAGGATCTCCAGCGTCTTTCCCATTCCGCCGTGAGCTGCCGTTGGATCCGTGTGGGCACGCTCAATAAGGCTGTGGGTCAGACTCTGGGGAATCCACAGTTTCCACTCGGAGCCTTCCATCTCGTCGTCCAGGTTTGCAGGAGAGATTCGCTTGAAGATAAGCCCGCCTTCGACCATCAGATCTGGTAAGTTTTCCAATTTCTTTTCTATATCTTGAACTAACTCCTGGTACTCCTCTCCAGGGAACTCCGTGGTCTCGAAGCCGAGCAACTCCGTCGGATCCCCTACCACCTCCTCCACGCACCGTGAGAGGGTGTCCGCCACGACGTTCTCGCTGCCCTTTCGGTGCTCAATGTTGAAGTTGAACCCCTGGAGCTGTAGAGACCACCTGGCCAAGCGTCCTAAGAGGTCCTTCATGGACATGAGCCATTTAGGCTGGCGTGATCCGTGATGCAGGTAAATGGCATCCCTTCCACGTACGGCCTGATCTTCCGGATAGCCAGGAGAGCCGCGAGGCTCATCTTAGCCGAGAAAAAGGCTATCGGCTTCTCCTGCCCCTCGTCGTCTCGCTGGAATAACACGGCCCCAACTACGATGTGAGATGCATCGCACTGCACGAAGAAGTGCCGCTTGAAATCGGCATGCACCAAGACGGGTGCCGTGGTCAATGCCATCTTCAGCGACTCTACCGCCAGCTGCGCCTCCGCACTCAAGGAAAACTTTGTGTTTCCCGTCTTCTTGAGAGCTTCGGTGAGCGGTGCAGTCAACGTCGCAAAGTTCCTCACAAATCGTCGGTACCATCCGGCTGTTCCCAGGAATGCTCTCACTTCCTTCATGTTCCTCGGCTCTGGCATCCTTCGAATTGCGTCCACTCGTCCTGGATCCATCCGCAGACGCCCTCCACCCACAATGAAGCCTAGGTAAGTCAAAGACTTGAAGCAAAACTTCGACTTACCTAACCCTATTGTTAACCCTGCTGCTCTTAGGCACTCGGCAACTCGCCGCAGGTATCGAAAGTGGGTCTGGATGTCCGGTGCCAGAATCAGGAGATCGTCCAAGTAAACAAAGACGTTCGACCGGATCTCGGCTGGGATTACTCGGTCCATGAGTCTCACCAGCCTCTGCGCAGCGTTGCAGAGACCGAACGGCATCATCCGGAACTGGTACAGCGGACGACCAGGGACTGTAAAGGCTGTGTACTCCTTGCTCTTCTCGTCCAACTCGATCTGCCAGAACGCGAACTTCAGATCCACACTGGAAATGAAGTGGGTTTGGTCGATCCTGGACAGAATTCCGTCGATACTAGGCAATGGGTACGCATCCTTCACTGTCACCTCGTTTAGCTTCCGGGCGTCTAAACAGAACCGATCTTTCCCAGGTTTCGAGACAACCGTCGTCCGATTGCTCCACGGGCTCTTGCTCTCCTCGATGACTCCCAGCGCCAGCATCTTGTCGACCTCATCCTCGACCACCTTTTGCTTCGCTGGAGACATCGGATACGGTCGATCCTTAAAGACTTTGGCTCCTTCAACCAGCTCGATCGTGTGCTTCTCCAAACTGGTTGTTCCCAAGCCATCCCTTTCGAAGGTGAGGAACCTCTCCTTGATCTCCTCCAGTTCACGTTTCTCCGCTCCAGATAGCGTCCAGGATTCGGGATCCGCCTTTTCCTCGTGGTCCTCCTCCTGCTCGGCGTAGTGCTCCATCTGCCTGGCATTAATTTCTTCGGCTTTGATCACTCCTTGGGCAGCGGCGTGACCCACCACCGCTGGAGCCAGCCCGAAAGCCTGCCAAAAATCCACTCCCAGGTATGCCGTCTGTTCAAGGTACGGGCACAAGTAAAATACAATGGTTTTAACTTGTCCCTTTTACTCCACAGGAACTCTGACGCGCCCCAAGATGGACCGATCCTGCCCAGCCGCCGTGCGCACAACGGATAAATACTTTTCTACCGGCACCCCGAGCGAATCCACCAATTCCCTGCCGCCTTTTCCGAGCAAACTGACACTTGCTCCCGTATCCAAAAGGCCAGTTGCTTGCTCAGGATCCTGATGTCGGCGAAGGGTCTTGGATCACGAGTCCCGCCGCGACTACCATCCGGTTTTCTCGTCGCCCGGTCCTGAATGGGTTCCGCCTCGCTCGGACTTCATCCACCTCCACCCGCTGGACATCCTCTTCGGGCTCCGGAACGAACGCCTCGCTGACTCGGTTCCTGTCCATCCCAGGGTAGCGCGTTGGCGGTGTGGGCTGTGCCCGACTCCTGCGTCCGAAACTGCGCTCAACTTCGGCGCTCTCCTGCCGCAACTCGTCCACGGTGAGCAGATCCATCGCGTAAATGAATCTAGCGATTCCTTCTCGCATGCCTTTCTTCATCACCTTCACCAAATGCCGCTCGGGCATTGGCTTTTTCAGGCGTGTATGAAGCTGCTGCATGGCGTGCACATAGTCGTCGACGCTCTCCTGTGGCTGCTGTTCCCTCTGCAGGAGCTAATGCATCCGGTCGTGCTCCGTCTGATGCCCCCGGAACCGATCCATTAGCGCTCGGCGCAACTGGGCCCAGTTGTCCACCCGGGACTGGCGCACGTGGATCCAATACCACTCCCGCGCTCTCCCCGAGAGAAGAACGTGGAAGTTCCTCAGAACTTCCTGCCACGGGCACTGGGTCTGTCGCTGGAGGTATTCCAGACGGAACAGGTGGCTGCGCTAGTCTCGGCACAGCTCCTTGACTGTCCGGAAAAGGCAGTGGTGGTCGCTCTCCCGGCGGATTTGCACCTCCTGGTCGCTGCTGCTGGTCCGTCAGATTCCCTGCTGCTCGATGTGACTGCTGTGGCTGCTGACCCGTCGGCCTTAACACCTCGTTCATCAGCTTCATCATCTCCAGGAAGCCACTCCGGATCTCGTCCCTCAACGATTCGCTGACCCCAGCCTCTTGCGCTTTCCGATGGGTCTCCGCCGCCTGAGCCAGCGCAAGGTTCACCGCGGACTGAATCGTTGAGTCCCTCGGAGGCTCCTGGAACCGGACCGTTCTCGCAGCCGGGTCCATCTGTAGCAGCTGATCTGCTGCGGAACCGATCTGCTCGAAATCCTGCAACTGTTCCGCCAAACACTCCCGCTGGTTGGGTGGCGTTCTTGGCAATCCCAACGATATTCGCGGTGGTGCGGACCCCACAGCGTTCGTGGACCACATACTCTCCTCTTCCTCGGCTGAAATACCCCTAGATCGCAGCTGATAGTCGTGCCTATCTCCGGGTTCCCTATTCTCCGACATATTTCACCTAGAACAGCTAACACCTAACCCTCAACGAACGGTATAATAAATAATAACGAAATAAATAATAAATATTAAGCCACGAAAACCATAATAAATAAACAATGATAAATAAATAACAATAAACCCCACCTAAATATGCAATAAATAAATAAATAATTACACAATAAATAAATATATATTTATATGGCTGTATATCAATAAATAATTAAAGAATAAATAAATAGGTAATAAATAAATAAATTTTGCCCACGGGATTATTCCCGTGAACTAAACCTAAAAAAAACAAAAACCCAACCCTACTCTCGGCCAAATACTTCAAATATAACAAAAACTAACTTTCCTTTCCTAAATGTTTTAGGGGAGACGAATCCGGTCAACCGCCGGTGGACTCCGTGCCAGACGTCTTGCGTACTCAATTCCTTCCTGCCGTCCATACTCCGGCCGTGCGTCAACTGGACTAACTATCAGCGGAGCTTATATTCGCCAGTTAATCAAATCGCGGTGATCGTGCAGCGCGCAGCCCAGCTACGGGTCACGATCACTCATTTAAGTTTACACCGATATGATACAAAACCCACACACCTGTAGGAAACCCAAGGATCTACATCTACTTTACATATTGTAACGGAACTGCTTTTTCCCGGAGGGCAGTGCCGGCTGGCTCCGGAACATGATAACATGACGACGTCTCACTAACATAATTTTAACCACCACTAGCAACAAAACGTAAACAAGCGGAATAATTTAAATTTGGACGACATGAAACGGAAAGACTTGGTGGCACAGATGGACTCGCCACGACGCACCCACCCAACCATGGATGCCTCTTGGGATTTGGAACGGCATCACCCATCTCCGGCGGACCGGAGTGTATTCCGGGCGGTTTGGCGACCGGCTCATCTCCCCCAGGTAAATACGCTTACTCCTGCCATCCGACATTTAGGTGACGCCACCAGTTTAAAGCCTACCTATCGATACTTCCCCCCCGACTATCACCTCTAACCTATAGGGCCACTTCAGCCGATTCCAACTCGAAATGCAACAGCTCCAGTATTTGTGAAAAACGTGCATAAGTCGGAAAGTCAATAAAATCGTATCGATTAGTGGCATCCGGCCAGGAAAAGCGATTACGAGTAGTGGGAAGCCATTTTAGGTACGTTTTGGCTCACTGTGGCTTAGCTTTTGCCAGTCGGCTAACTCCGTCTTTATTTTATTAGATTGTGCCCCATGAAAATGACTACCTAGGAGTCTCTAAAACCTAGAAGTTCCCGTAAGGCGACCTTAGTGTTCCGGGGAGCACCCTTCGGTGTCCAGGGGAGCACCCCTAATGGCAGGCTTCTCCAAGCTACTCTGCTGTCCAGAGGAGCACCCCCTATCGTAGGCTTCTTAAAGCTAATCTATCGTCTCGAGGAGCACCACATGGAGAAATTCTGAACGTTCTGCCGAAGCCTAAAGGAAAGAAGGCACCAATAATGTCGATCTGCAGCAGCTACGAGCGACCCAGCAGATAAGTCTTCATTGTTTAACCTACATTTCGAGACCGTTAAATTGAGCCGAAAGTATGACAGACCCAGCCGATACGTAAAGCAATGGGTGCGTTCACCAGAACAACATGATAACTGATCACTGATGGATTTCATACGATAGTTGTGCTGAACGAGCATGATTACTAATCATGATGCAAACATTTTTCCCATCATGATTAGAAAAATGGAGCGTACAAATAGTACGCTACCTTTATACGATACTGATTGATTGCTGCTGGCATACATCGATAGTTGAGATATGGTTAAAAATATTGTAAAGAAGAAGAAAATAAACAAAGGGAATATATATTCATAATAATGAATCCAGATGTTCTGTTACAATTTTTTTATTTTGATGTATCCACGAATGGAGCTTGCAGTGCTGCAAGTGTGGCAGTGGACGAGACGGATTTGGCAACCCGCCTTTTCAAGAAAAGGCGGCGTCACAGCAAATCACATTTTTTTTGAAGTGACGGTCAAAAGCTACCGTTTGAAGAAGATGAAGAAGATGAAGAAGTTACATCTTCTAATAATTCAGCAGACCTTTATAGGGTTTTACCTGAGGCATCGAAAAAAAGGGATGCAATTAAAGATATGTTGAATTAAGAAATTAATACTTTAATAAAACACACATTTTAAAATTACTAGTCTTTACTTAATTATGTTTAATGATTATATCTTGTTCTTTTATTAATATATTGGTATTATAAATATTATTTTAGTAATTTTTATCTAGTTGTTGTTCATTTTATTTAAGAGATCTTTTAAAAGTTCGTTTTATTCAGCCTGTAGTCCGTTGCTTTCCTCCATTATTGTGCTAAACTTCTTAAGTTCTTCAACTTTCTCCTTATCTATTTAAAGGGCCATACTTTTTTGTTAATATTGGTCCTTCTGGACTCTTTCGCTTTCGACCTGCAACTACTTGGGAGCCTTCGGAGAAATTGCGGAACTTCCGATTGTGGAACTTCCTGTCAAACTTGTCCGGGTCCAAACCGCATACTCCACTGGCCTCCATCCCTTCGAGTATCTCCCGCAAAACAATTTTGTTTTTCTTCTTTGGGTCGCGAAAGTCGGCCTTTTTCTCAAAGTACAGTGCCATGAGCAGTTTTGTGGCCGCAGTGGTCAAGATTTTGCTTTCCGCTGTAAAAGTAAAAAATGCTAGTTCTTCTATTTTTGCCTATTTAGCATAATACTATAGTATGTATATGTACGTACACTTGTCCATTTCAGTTTTCTTTGAAACAAAATCCAATTTTTTTTTTTTGACGTAAGGCTCAACGACAGGTTTAAAACCGATAGATTTCAAGCCGATTCTTTTTAGGATTTGGTATGTATCATGAGCGTTCACCAGAACAACTTGATCACTGATTACTGATCCATCACTAATCAGTAATCATGTTGTTCTGGTGAACGCACCCAATGTATTTTTCTGGGGAAGAAAATCTGAAATTGTTCGCCGCGTGATAAATCAAATCTAACCTTACTTTTTGGATCACCCTGTCTTGGCTACGGCCAATCGAGCCAGTTTTGGGAGTCATTTGCCATATTATAACCTGTGCGCTTTCAGTATCCCTGCTCTTAACGATATTTAATCCGAATTTAATCATCGAATTTTTTAGACAAAATTAAGTGATGAATTTTCTGAAGTTTTGGAGAGCCCAATGCTATTAAAATTAGAATTAATTAACTATATATATTTAAGTATTTAATTGCAACATTATTTTTGAAAATTTATTCAATTTAATGGGAGATTTCGAGGTTGATCTTTCTTTTTATCATTGAGTCGAGCAGTTTCCCATATTATCTTTCCCCACGGTGAAAAGCCGTCGTTTTCTTTACAGCAGAACCCGGATTTGGAGATCGATCTTCATCGATGGAGTTATGTAGTGAGTGTTATTGTCGAACTCAAATTCCAACTCTCAAATTCTTTCGATGTCAGCAAATGTAATGTCTGGACGTGTGGAAACTGAACGAAACATTAAAGCACCGATTAAGTTTTGGTAAGGTCAGCTACATCGGGGCGTTTAAGATTGCTCTTCGCTTCTATTGGTGTTAACGCTGCTTAGCAATCCGACATCTCGAATCTGCCTTATATTTTGTTTATATATTGTTCTTGCGAGATGACTATCCAATTCTCATACCAGTCGTCGACGTATATAGTCACCAGTAACATTTTTCTCCTCGCCGTTTAATAAATAAACATGTGTCTTCCTTGGTGGATGTCAATCCACTGTTTAAAAGTTTCGTAGTTAACTTTTGATACCATTTTAGGCCAGATTGTCATAGTCCATAAAGCTTTTCGCACGATACATAATGGCTTCTGAAACTATCTCATTTTATGAATCCAGTCAAGGGGTTCTTTTGGATCCAATACGCATGCCCGTTGCCATTCTGCTGATATAAAATATTTTAAATATTTAAAATATGTTCCTCGAGCTCTCCGTTTAAGTAAGCTGTCACAACATCCATTTGAATGCTTCCACTGATGTCATTAGGAGCCGGACCGTACTGAATCGGACGACTGGTGAGTACGTGGTCTTCCTCATGATCCGTTTCGAAGCGTTGTCGGGCGCGCTCTGCCAAGGCGTGGCGCCGAAATATGTGGTTCTTGTCCGGGGACTGGGCGATTTGCTCGGGAGTGTGTGGTGTGCTCAGCCTTCGCATTATCCCGTTTTCTGCTAGGTACGCGTAGAATTTCTTATTGCAGTATTCCGTTCCGTTGTCCGATTGTATCATCTTCATTTTCTTCCAGTATAATTTTCTGGAATTTTTAAAGACATTTTTATATTAAATTTTTCGCTTGCAAAACATACGAAATGTTAGCACTTTTTCTACCAAATCTTCTCTTCAATATCAATTATTTACAACAAAAGTTGTTTTTCAAGAAAATATGAACTTATTCATACGAAAACGTTAGGTGAAAACATGACGGAAAAAGTGTGTGTTCGCGAGATTTCTTTTTAATTACACCACAGTCTCGGTGCTCATCGTCACTACGTGGACTGCCGTCCACAGTGATTTCAAAATTCTTTTAGTATGAAGTATTGAAGTATCATTATCCCTTTATAAAAAGCTATTTTTATTATTTGACTATTCCTTTCAAATTTGCTGAGTTATGCATTTCTTTACATGCAACCGAGAAGCACGCCCAAATTTTTTTTTACATTTTTATTTTAATTTCCTTTTCAGGGTTTCTCCTCTTTATTTAATCAAATAAAAACACCTCTTAACAAGGTGAGATTAAAGTGACGATGGCACATTCAACTCCAAAAATTTCTGATACCAAATTTTGTGACAATTAATAGTTATTTAAACAAAAATATTTAAAAAGTTTTTAATTCGTTTCAAAATTGGCACTTAATTGAAAAATTAAAAAAGGCAAAACAGGCAGCGTGCCGATTTTGAAACTAATTAAAAACTTTTTAAATATTTTTGTTTAAATAACTATTAATCGTCACAAAATTTGGTATCAGAAATTTTTTGAGTTGAATGTGCCATCGTCACTTTAATCTCACCTCGTTAAGAGGTGTTTTTATTTGATATCAGAAGTTTTTTAAATGACATTTGTATGTACATACATACATAGGTCTTCCATTGTTGATATAAGTTTTTGTTGGAAACTCAAATGGGAAAAATTAACAAAAAAAATTCATATACGAAGTTAGCTATATGGGATCAATGCTACTAATTTTGATGAGATAGCGAATTTTCGGAGATATGTGTTATACCCCGAAATATCTCAAGATCTATACGGCCTTAAGTGACTACAAAAATCCTAAAAGCCCTTAAAAAAAAATTGTTAATCTTTAAAAGAAAAATTTTAATTCTAAATTCTTAATTATAATATTTAGAACATTTTTGTCAGGGCAAAGTAATTATCATATAAAAATACTTTTCTACCTACATGTGGCACGTTTCTGTAACTTTAGTCGTTCAGAAGTTTTGGGCGCGAAAAATTTCCTGTTCCCGTTGTTCCCGCCAAAGTAGTAAAAAAGCAAAAATTAGATAAAATTAAAAAAAAAAAATTTCGATTTCTTTTAAATTTAAATTATATTAAATTTTCTTTGATGGCTTTAAATTTTATTGCATTGTGCACGTCTCTATATGACTCTACATGAGTTTTTACATAAATGTATGTATATTGCATGTAAAAGGTTAGGTATATGGGATCTTTGCTACTAATTTTAATGAGTAATATCTCGAGAAAGCGAATTTTCCGAGATATGTGTTATATACCAAAAGTTGAGCAATCTCAAGGGCTATATGGCCTTGAGTGAATATCAAAATCGTTAAAGCCATTTTTAAGAAATCTTAAGAAAAAAATTAATTTTAATTATAAAATCTTAAATATTATAATTAGATAAAATATGTCAAGGCAAAGCTATTATCATTTCAAAATACCTTTCAAACGACATAAAGCACGTTTCTGTAGCTTTAGTCGTTTAGAAGTTATGGGCGCGGGAAATCTAGCTTTTTTAGTTGTTTTCCCGCCAAACTAGCGGGAAACCCAAAAAGTCGTAGAACAAAAAATGTTCAGCTCGAGCTGTTTAATAAAATAAAGGTAGTTCCAGAACTCTAAAACAAAAAATCGACAGACACACAGACAAACAACAGCACAAACGTTTTCATTTCGGAAAGGCCGTTAAAATCTTGTTTATTGAATATCTTTTGAACGGAGTATCGGATCAGGATGATCGAGGTGTCATTCGACGCGTATTTAAAGCTAGATCACAACAACATTAAAATTTTTGGGATTTTTGCTGCACCGGCCCCAATGGCTCCAATTTTCAAAATATTCAATTTCGCACGTTCACTCTAATTTCTCCTAAACTAATCCGTTTTTGAAAAATCTTAGTATGCAGTTTCAAAGAGGTTTACAATACCTTTCGA
>VNJO01012078.1:0-19621 GCA_008042535.1 Drosophila tani | reverse complement strand
GATGGGCAAAACAGAGGACCTTCTTCTTTGGGGAAAACAAACAGATTTTTCTACTCATTTAAAATCACATATAAACTTTTCTATAAGTTAAGAAAACAAAGAAAATAATTAAGAGTTTATGCAATGTTTGCAATACATGCCTTACTGATTTCNACGCGTATTTAAAGCTAGATCACAACAACATTAAAAATTTTGGGATTTTTGCTCCACCGGCCCCAATGGCTCCAATTTTCAAAAATTTCAATTTCGCACTTTCACTCTAATTTCTCCCAAACTAATCCGTTTTTGAAAAATCTTAGTATGCAGTTTCAAAGAGGTTTACAATACCTTTCGATTAAGATATAAATGGTTCTGATCGGACTATCGTAGCAGATTTTCAATTCTACGGCTGTATATAGTAGTCTCCTTGCGCACCACAGTCTCGGTGCTCATCGTCACTACGTGGACTGCCGTCCACAGTGATAAATATTTTAAAAGCACTTGTCTCTCCGTCCATCAATACCAAATATTTTTCCTCTGTTGCCATTGTACTCTTTGTATTGACACACATTTTATTAAATTGTTCGAAGCAGCCGTGGGGAAGTGACATAGAAACGCTTTTTGCCATGCCAATCCTAAAAGGCGTTGTGGTGCAATGTGTGGGAGGCGAAATGTTGCCTCTTGAAGAGGAAATTGTTTGAACAAGTTTTTCTGTACCTGCAAAATTTTTCATTTCATTTGGCCAACATTTTGTTCCATTTTACTCGGACTGCTGCTCTTGCCGCCAAGCGAAACGAACAACTGACACATTGAGTTTGAGTTCTATTACGCAAAATTCCGTGTTGCAATTTTCTCCGACATGTTTCGCTCAAGTGCCCCACTTCTTTATGGGAACAGAGTCCCCCTTCAATGCGTTGCTCACTTCTGCCTAAAATTATAATACCCTGCAAGGGCATAATGATGCTTAAACCCTTACAATATAAATTCCGATATTTGTGTGAAGATTCAATTTAAAAAACAATCTGAATTCAAATATGACTCCTGATAAGATCCTAGCTACACATTTTAATTGTATCTGAGGTGCGGTCTTCCTATAATCTGGGATCTGAATAAACACAATCCCTCAGTTATGTTTGATCTTGACATAAGGAAGCAACCGACTTGAGTTAATAACTTTGGTTCTTATTTTCTTAGAGTTCCAAGGAAAAGCAACTGATAACTTCAGCCATATCTTTTAATTGAACATTTTGAAAAGAGTACAATTTATTTCGTTCCATTTATTGATTAGAATTTTTGGCATTGGATAAAAGGAATTTCGGCTTTTATTATTTAATCGAGATTATGAAATTAAAACCGTTCATCGGCTAAGAGATACCGTGTACCATGTGTATTTGTGATATGGAAACCATTTAAAAGACCGTATAAGTCAGATTATAGATACAAAAAATTTGTGAATTATGCAATTCGAATTGAATAAGGAGAACTACATAGTTTGAGCTTTAAACTATAATAGTTTTAGGTGCAAAGGTCACAAAATACGAACGCGCAAATATGGTGTTTCCCCCAAGTTGTGCCTGTGCCTGTGCCTGACCTCGCACAAGATATCGGGGCTCGTGCCATTCCAAATTCCACCGACTTTACAGCCCAAAGCCCTCCCCCGCCGACTTCCGATAACTGGCTTCGAGCGTAGGCTCGGGCTCGAAATTACCTGTGTCTGCACCTCTGCTCGCACGAGCGCCGTGATAACGCCACGCGTGTGTTCTATTAGCGGAGACTTCTCTTCGGGGCAACCCGTTGCGCGCCGTTTCAGTTGGCTTGTATTTGCGGTCAACGGCACAACATGGAGTCGCGATTCCGGGCCGGTCATCCGTTCTACAAGTTCCTGGGCCTGTGCTGCCTGCTGCTGGTCCTGCTCTGCCTGATCGGCCAGCCAAATGAAAGCTCTGAGGAGGAGCTCGAGCGACTCCCGACCTCGCCGCGATCGCGTTTTCTCCTCAGGCCAAAGTCAAAGCCAACGAGGAAGCCACAGCAGTATTACGTGAAGACTTCCAAGTGCCAGATTCCCTATGTGGACCCTTTCAACGCGGAGGTTATGGAGATATACCAGCCGCAGACCCTGGTCACCTGCTCGAACGAGACCGACCTAATTTCGACAGAGTACAACTCCCGGCTCAAGCGATATGTCCTGCACATCGACGAGGAAGTTGCCCAGCAACTGCTGAACTTCACAGAGTCGGAGTACAACTGCTTCTACCGGGAAATCAAGTACGGAAAAAAGGCAGATACCTATGACAAGTAAGATATGGTGAATCCCCTCCATTCGCTAGAAATACGTTATCCGTTGCCTTCAATCGCGCAGTCTCAAGGCGAATAAGTATTTCACCGAGGGCTATGTGGTGCCCAAGCACGTGGAGGGCATGGTCGTCGAGTGCCACACGGCCGAGGAGCCAACGGTGCTCCTTCAGAAGGACGCTTTCACCTTCGTCCAGCACCAGGCGCTGCCCAAGGACCTCATCAAGCCGCGTGCCGCCCGGA
The DNA here is from genome assembly GCA_008042535.1 of Drosophila tani. Lineage (NCBI taxonomy): Eukaryota > Metazoa > Arthropoda > Insecta > Diptera > Drosophilidae > Drosophila > Drosophila tani. The sequence continues at coordinate 17,107 of VNJO01012078.1, read as the reverse complement.
AGCCCAGTGTCATCATGTACGGCATCGACTCGCTGTCCCGTATCAATCTGCGACGAACCATGCCCAAGGTATTCAGCTTCCTGCAGAGCGAAGGATGGTACGAGATGCAGGGATACAACAAGGTGAGTTGAGGGCACAAAAAGGATGCGATCCGTGAAGTTTGTATTCTGGATCAGCATCAGAATAACTTCTTATTATTTATTATATATTTTAAGTTCCATCAACATCATCCGACAGAGGATAGTTTGGCTATTATATTGGCTGGAAAATTCTGCTACATATAGGATCTTTCCCCTTAATTTATATACTTATTGGGTTAGCAACCATATCGCTCCAAGTACACTTCTATTGATATCGCACTCTAGTCACAAATCACTATTTACTTTTATAATCATTCAAAGATAAATAAATAACGCTTCCGTTTTTAACCTTGATAAGCCAACATCATTCAAACTCTGATAAAATATATATTAAACTGATAATAGATTCTGAAGCTTCAAGGAAAGGAAAGATCACTGAACTTTAGGTGCAACCTCAAACCAATAATGACACCTAAACTTTGCGACAAAAGTCGGGCGGAGATGGTCATCTCACGAGTAAATAACTAGAATATTGATGCTTTTTGATGTGGGAATTACACCTAGACAAGCTAAAAACAAATAATTACTCAGCAGTCCGATAGTTTTAAAGGTTCACACAATAGAAGGAACGTTAAAAGATCATATAAACATATTGTATATATTATTGCTCCCAGATATTGGAACTTGTCAGTGTCCAAACCTCAGCTTCCTTTCCTGTTTCTCTATCTTAAGTATACACATTGTTTTTCTGCATCTAAGCAACCTACACGAATATGTTTTTAGAACAATAGATAATGGAATCTTCTTGCAGGTGGCCGACAACTCGTTCCCCAACATCTTGGCCATTCTCAGCGGCTACTCGGCGGCGACGGCCAAGAAGAACGTCTGCGACACGGACAAGGCCGGCTGCCTGGATGAGATGCCCATGATATGGAAGTACTTCAAGAACGCCAGCTACCTGACGGCATATGCGGAGGACGAGAGCGGCTCTAATCACTTTAACTACCTGAAGCCCGGCTTCTCGAAGAAGCCCATGGACTACTATTTCCGGCCGATGCTGCGGGCTCTGGAGTCCGAAATGGACGTGTACCGGCTGCCGGAGCACGACTACATGCGGTATTGCTTGGGCCGGCGGATGGCCAATCGATATATCTACGACTACGGGCGGCAGTTCACCCACAGATTCGTCCAGGAACGGCCCATTTGGGGCATGTTCTGGTCGAATCACTTCAGTCACGACGATCCCTTCATGCCATCCGCCATGCAGGACAAGGTGCTGGGCGATCTGCTGGACTTCAAGGATGAAGGAGCCCTCCAGGAGATGATCATGATCTTCTTCGCCGACCACGGTAACCGCTTTGGAAAACTGACCGAGCTGAAGGAGGGCTTCCTGGAGGAGCGACTGCCCATGATGTTCATATACCTGCCGCCCTGGTTCCGCGAGACATATCCCACTTACGCGCGGGCACTGGAGCTGAACCAGCACCGGTTGAGCTCCAACTTTGACCTGCACAATACGCTGAAGCACATCGTCGAGATTGGCGGGACCCCGGATGGTCGGAGTCTGCCGAAGTCCTTCGACTGTCCCACCTGCCAGTCCCTGTTCTACGCGCTGCCCGCGGACCGAGCCTGCAAGGATGCTGGCATCGAGGAACACTGGTGTACGTGCGAGCCCTACAAGGGCATTCCTGACGAGGACTGGACCGAAGCCATTTCCGAGAGCGTGATCGATCGGATGAACGAGTACTTTGTGGCCAAGAATCTCAGCAGCCTGTGCAGCAACCTGACGCTAAACTACGTCCACAGAACCGAGATCAAGACGGGACTGGAGGGGCCCAACTGGAACGAGGATCTCAAGGAGATGGAGACGGCCGTCTACCGGGTCAAGTTCAAGGTAAACGAGAACAGCGCCGACTTCCAGGCCACGGTCGTCTACCATAACGCCACCCAAAACGCTGAGGTAAATGTGGAGGAAATCAGCAGAACGAACTCGTACAAGGAGGACTCCACCTGCATCGATGACAAGCTGGCCAAGCTATACTGCATTTGCTTCAGTGACCTCAAGCCGTAGTAATCTTTAGTTAAGAACTTAATGGATACTAAGTAGGAATTAAATGTAGGTACTTAAGTAGGTCTGTCATGTGATAAAGCAATCAAATATTTACTCATACTAGCCTTTAGAGTTTTGTAAATCAAAAGATAAAGTTGGGACATTGAAAGTCTTTATCAATCTTTGATATTTCTCGCAATAATAAAAAGAGTTTAGTATGTATGTATATTTAAGCTTTTGAGAGTGCTATAAATATTAGCTTTTTCACCAAAATATTAATCTACTTCGATATAATTAGTAAAATAACGAAGTGTACATTGCTTCATAAATCAAAAAGCACTTTTAAAATTTGAAAATAATATTAATATGTTTCGATATTATATTCGCAAGCTTTTCCTAGGTGCAGGATTCTTATTACTGGTTTTTTTCCTAGTTAACCGAAGGCCCGAGCACTTGGCACATTCATTTTTAGGTACTTCCTGGAGAACTGATACAGTTCCTGAAACCGAAATTGAATTAAATGGAAGTAACCTTACAAGTGAGCGGCCTGAGGAGAAACCCGATCGTAGGTTCTACGTCTTTAGTCCGCAGTGCAAGATTCCGTATGTTAATCCGTTTGCCAAGACCTTCTTCCAATGGGAACCCATAAAATTTAAGCCCTGCACAAATGAACCGAGTTTGGTCAGCGTTATCTATGATCTGTCTAAAAGGCAGTATATTTTGCACTTGAACACCGAGGTGGCTTTGAAGTACTTCGCGAATTATTCGACTTACGGTTGCACCTACCAGGAAATAGGTCCAGGATCGAACGACCGATATGCCTAGTAAGTTTTTATTCCCGGTACCTATAATTATAGATAATTGTATCATGCCCATGGGGTAAAAGGGTATTATAATATTCGTGCAGGCCGAGAATGTATGTAACAGTTAGAAGAAAGCTAAGCATGTTCCTAGCAAAATTTGTTCACATTTTCTTTCTTCCGTGTTCATGCGCTATTTAATTTCACCCACAAGGCTTTGGGTACCAGGCATCTCATAGTCGGTCCAACTCCACTGTAGCTTTCCTACTTGTTTCGTAATAAGGCAATGAAAACAATAAGAGCTAGATTCAGATATTTTGTCCTATTTAATAAGATTTAACAAGAGATCATTGCTTTGAAAATCCGTCTCTTACAGCATAAAATCTCCAGTGTATTTGCATCAGGATTGGGTAGTGCCGAGTGCCTTTCTGGGTGTGATTGTCGAGTGTCATGAGATGAAGAACACATCACGGGTTCTGCAACGAGATGCCTTTTCCTTTGTCCAGCATCCCAGGAATCGCAATGAGTCGAACGATGCCAAGAGGGGCGCCAAGTACCCCAATATCTTTCTCTTCGGGGTCGACAGCCTTTCGCGGATGAACTTCCATAGGTCTATGCCGCTCACCGCCAAGTTCGTCAGCAGGGAAGGATGGTATGAGATGGAGGGCTACAACAAGGTGGGCGACAACACACTACCAAACTTGCTGGCCGTGCTCACGGGTCGGACTCCGAGACAATGGCGGTCCAAGTGTGATGTGAGGAGCCCGGGCTGCCTGGACAGCCTCACCTTCCTGTGGGACCACTTCCACAACGCGGGTTACCTGACAGCCTATGCCGAGGATCAGACCGCCATTTCCACGTTCAACTACTTGAAGATGGGCTTCTCCCGCCAGCCGGTGGACTATTACTTACGTCCCTTCCTCATGGTCATCGAACAGGCAATGAAGAGCATGGAATACCTTGGATCGAAATACTGCGTGGGCAGAAAAACCAGTCTTAACTACATCTTCGACTTTGCCAAGCAACTGATCGAACGCTTCTTAGTCGAGCAACGAAAGCCGCTCTTCGGCTTGTTCTGGACAAGTAGCTTCACCCACGAGGACTTCCGGGGAGTCAGAGACCTCGACCAGCCGCTCGTTCGCTACCTGGAGGAGTTCCATGAGTTAGGGCTGTTCGAAAGATCCATTGTGATCCTGTTCAGCGACCACGGCTCGCGGTACGGACCTCTGGCCGAGCATTACACTGGCTTTCTGGAGGAGCGACTGCCCATGCTGCACATTTACCTTCCTCCCTGGTATCGAAAGCGCTACCCGTCGGCGGCAAAGGCACTGCGATTAAACAGGAATCGCCTGAGTTCCAACCATGATCTGTACCTTGGCATCCGACACGTGCTCGAGCAACTACATCCAAGAATGGAGTTTTCCCAGTCACCTATCTCCAAGGGTACTCAATCGATCCTCACAGAGCTGCCCAAGAATCGGACTTGCTCCCAAGCCGGAATACCCGCACACTGGTGTACCTGCAAGCCCTTCGTAGACGTTCCGCTGACGAGCTTCATCGTGGTACTCACCAAGCTGGCTGTCTTCCGGATGAATCGGTTCCTGAAGATGCTAAATGTTGAAGGGGACTGCCACACAGTCGGGCTCACCCAAGTCCTGAAGGCGGACCGACAGTTGCACTTCGATGAACTGGGAAACGTGGTGGCTGCTTCTGATGGTCTGGACACTTTCAGCCTGGTCTTTACTACATATCCGAATGGGGGGGTGTTTCGGTCAATAGCTCAGAGCAACGACGACCATTCGATCGTGCACATCGAAATAGATATGATCAGTCGCCTTAACTCCTATGGCAATCAGTCGTACTGTGTCAAGGACGCCGTTGCTAAGAAGTTCTGTCTCTGCCGCAAGGATAAGCTTTTGAATCTTCAGGAGGGAGGGGTAACAAGAGTTAGGAAAGTTAAATACGCATTTGTTGAGGACCACGAAGACGACTACTATGACGAAAATAAAATTGTTAATGGTTCCCTAAAATTTGTACATTGAAAAAAATAAATAAAATAATACAAGTTACATGTTTCTATATCTTGTCAGAATCACATACCCCATATACGTCCCCTAGATATACTTTAACGGAAAGGATTGGTTGGGTTGAGTTAGGTAAACTTGTTTCGATTATCTGAAATCGTCCTTAAAAACAGGCGGTGGAGGCAAGGCTTTTAAGATGCTTCTGCAAGACTTCCTAGTTCTTTGAGAACATCAGGGATTGGCTGATTTAAACTTCCTAAACTTTATACATGGAAAACTGATCTGACATTGTTTGAGACTTTCAAGTGAACCATAAGTAAATAATATTAGTTTTAGAATTGCAAAGACACTAGTAAGAATGAGGTGTTTGAAAAAGTGTGCCTGGCTCTATTTAACAAATTCTTTGTAAAAAGACCAAAATATAAGCATGATTCGATGTTATTTTCGAAGACTCTGCCCTTTTGTGGTGCTCCTGATCTTGTTGGTTATGCTCGGCAATTTCAGACTGCAGGCCAACAATTCTAAGCAAACTGACGGCTTAACGCGATTGGAACCTAATATTACCAACCAGACGAAAGGGATTGGCTTGGGAAGAGCCCACGGTAGGTTCTTCGTGTTCAGTCCCCAGTGCAAGATTCCATATGTCGATCCGTTTGCGAAAGAGCTCCTGGATTGGGAACCGCTGGAGCTCGAGACCTGCATCGATGGGCCGAGCTTGTTCGGCGTTAGCTACGATCGGAACAGGAGGCACTATAGGATACACTTGAATAAAACAGTGGCTGAGAATCACTTTGCGAGCTATTCCCCATTTGGCTGCACGTACACTGAGATAAATCCTAGGACGGACAAGTCTTCTGCTCAGTAAGTACAGTTTGATGAAAGCCAATCAATATTGATATCTGGGTAGTTCAAGACCAATTAACTTTGATACGGACTGGATCGTGCCGAGTCATTTTCTGGCTGTGATTGTCGAGTGTCATGCGCTGGCGAACACGTCCCGAGTGATGCAGCGCGACGCCTTCTCCTTTGCCCAGCATCCGAGGAACCGCAACGCAGGAAGCAATGCCACTGGGGATGCCAGGAAGCCCAGTATCCTTATCTTTGGGATCGACAGCATGTCGCGGATGAACTTTCGCAGGACCATGCCGCTCACCTCGAAGTTCGTTCGCCGGGAGGGCTGGTTCGAGATGGAAGGCTACAACAGCGTGGGCAGCGACAGGATGATGAACATAATGGCCATACTCTCGGGTCGACCCTGGGAGGAGGATCTCAAAAATCACGTTGGCATGTTCAACCCAACTTTGATGTGGGAACGCTTCCAGCTTGCCGGCTACCTTACTGCGTATGCCGAGGATGTGGCCTCCGACTCTTTGGAACCTCTCAAGTTGGGCTATTCAGTGGACTTTTATATGCGTGCCTTCCTGGTGGTCCTCGAGAAGGTGTTCAATGCGGTCGACTCTCTGAAGCTTTGCCTGGGCAGGAGGCCCAGATTTGGCTACGTCCTCGACTTTGCCAAGCAGCTGATCGAACGATTCGTCTTGGAGCAACGAAAGCCGCTGTTTGGCCTGTTTTGGACAAGTAGCTTGACCCAAGACGACTTTCGGGGAGGCAGAACCTTGGATGAGCCGTTCGTCCGCTACCTGGAGAAGTTCCAGGAGCACGGGCTTTTCGACAGATCCATTGTGATTCTGGTCAGTAATCGTGGTTCTAGTCAGGGTCTTCTGGTGGAACATCGCACTGGGTTTCTGGAGGAGCGACTGCCCATGCTGCACATTTACCTTCCTCCCTGGTATCGGAAGACTTATCCATCGGTTGGGAGGGCGATGGGATTGAACAGGAATCGCCTGAGCTCCAACTGCGACCTGCACCTGGGTGTCCGTCAGTTTATCGAGCAGGCACGTCCAGGAATAAGGTTCCAAGAGAGCTTTCCCACCTGTCAGTCGATCCTGGAGGAGCTCACGAAGAACCGCAGTTGCGGAGATGTCTTCATTTCCCAAAATTGGTGCAGCTGCAATCCCTTCCTCGGAGTGCCCATTACGAACTCCATCAGCAGCATAGCTTCGTTGGTTGTGTACCGAATGAACAGGTACTTGAAACTGCGAAATCTCACCAAGGAATGCCATCGGATGGTGTTAGACCAAGTCTTGCAAGCAGAGCGTCTGCTGCACTTTGGTAAGTGGGGCAGTAGAGTGGCATCTCCAACTAAATCTGAGACCTACCACCTGATGTTCACAATCAAGCCGAGTGGAACCACGTTTTGGTGCACGGTTCAAAGTGGCCTTGACACCGGATTCGAAATCGGTGTCGGTGGTCGTGTGGTGACTATGAAGATGGACATGATTGAGCGACTCGGCCCCAGTAGCACCGCGTCTCATTGTGTGAATGATGAAGTGGCTAAGAAGCTCTGCATTTGCCGCAAGTCCTAGATGTCCAACTTAAAAATGAATTATTATGGCTTGATTATGTGTAAATAATTTTGTATTTGTTTGACGTTCCACAACTTAGAGGTCGTTGGCTTATCGTTCGAATTACTACAGACTCCAATTTTCGTCGAACATGGAGAACATCATTAGACGAAAGTGCGCAATAAATTTTCAAAAATTCACAATTATTTTCTTTGCGCTTCTGTTGGTGTTTATTTGGGTAAATCACAACAGTCGAAGCGGCCCCAAGAAAGCGTCCGTTGAGCACTTTCCTTCGGTCAAAGCGGTCGAAAGCGGTCAAGAGCTAACTACACACTCAGAGAAGTATGTATGGCCGAGGGAAGAGAGAATAAAGCGTCTCCAGGAGCGTCTTCTGAGACGCGACACAGAAGAGAATGTCTCGGTTTCTCATCCTGATGATCCAGAAGACGATGACGATGACGATTATGATTCTCCCTTTATGAGCGATGTAAAACGCAGGAAGTGGAAAAGTAAGCCCCCCAGTCGTTTCTTCGTGATCAGTTCCAAGTGCAAGATGCCGTATGCGGATCCCTTCTCCAAGGAGGCAGTGGCGATCCTGAAGCCTGTGCAGTGGAAGAACTGCAGCAACGATGGACACATCTTTGCCCTGAAGTTCGATCAAAAGTTGCAGCGGTATCGCCTGAAGCTAAACGCAACTCTCCTCGGAAGATTAGAACCAAATGTACCGAAGTTCAAATGCTACTACAAAGAAGTCGCCAATAACACGTAGGAGATACTTGCTCAAGGTTACGTCTGTGTGACATTTTTATTTAATATTCCTCAGGGTCGCCCATTGGAAGAGCATCCATCAGGAGGCAGTCATCAACTGGAGCCCCAGCGGCATTGTGGCCGAGTGCCATGGAGCTCTGAGCACTCCAAGGATCGTGCAACGCGATGCCTTTCCGCTGGTCCAAGTGCCTAACCGAAGACCGCGCGCTGAGTCGGATCCGCTGGACAGGAGGCCGAGTGTGATAATGCTGGGATTGGACAGCCTTTCGCGGATGAATTTCAAGCGGACCATGCCGAAGACAGCGCAGTTCGTCAAGAACGCGGGCTGGTTCGAGATGGAGGGATACAACAAGGTGGGGGACAGCGCGTTCTCCAGCCTCTGCGCCATCTTTGGCGGCGCCAAGTCAGAGGCAAGCTGCATGAAGCTCTCCCCTGTGATGTGGCAAGCGTTCAAGAGAGCTGGCTACACAACCGCCTTTGGGGAGGACATCCTAGAGTCCTCTGTTCCCCCAGAGCTTCGCACCGACTACCAACTGCGTACTCTGCTAGAGGACATCAGCAAATCTATGAGTTCTGGCCAAGGACTGGGGTTCCAGAGCTGCATCGGCAGACGTCTGAGCTTCTCCTACCTGTACGATTTTTGCATCCAATTCGCCCAGCGACTGATCGAGGAGCTGGATCAGCCGGCGTTTGGGTTATTTTGGAGCTCCAGCTTCACCCGGAACCACCATCTGGGGGCCACAGGTCTCGACGAGAAGTTCGTCGAGTATCTGGAGCTGATGCGGGAGCACAAGGTGTTCGAGCGGGCCATTGTGGTGCTGTTCAGCGACCAGGGCCAGTCGTCTGGCGACCTGGTCGACCTGGCCGACGGCTTCCTCGAGGAACGCCTGCCCCTGCTGCACATTCACCTGCCGCCCTGGTTCCGGGCGGCCTATCCGAAGTTCGCCGATAACCTGCTCTACAACCGCAATCGCCTGAGCTCGCCCTTTGACCTGCACAACACCCTGCGGCACGTACTCAACCTGAAGGCCTCCGTGCACACGCAACTGACCACCCTGGCGAAGTGCCGCAACAGCCAGTCCCTGATGCACTTGATCCCGATGAACCGCAGCTGCGAGGAGGCCTGCATCGGCCCGCACTCGTGCGCCTGCAATACGTACGAGCTCCTGCCGAATAACGCGGATTCCTATTACTTGGGCAAGGTGTTAGTCTACCACATCAACTCCTGGATGCTCCTCAACCACCACAACCGCGTTTGCCAGCGGCTGATTCTCGCTGGGGTCGACTACGTGGAGCGGGGCGTGGCCGAGGACCAGTCTTCCCATGGAGGGGTTAGGATGTACCGCCTGCGGATTCGCACATATCCCGAGGGCGTCTTTCAGTCCACAGTCCGCTACGACATGAGACAGGGTAAGATGGTCGATATCAACGTGAGGGAAACTACTAGCATGAGCGACCACAAACTCGGGGGTTGCGTGGAGGACAGGACTGCCAAGAAGTTTTGCTCTTGTTATCCCAAAATTATGGACGAGGGAATGAAACTCTGGATGAAGCACTGATGAAAAGGGTTAATGGTGTTTTTTAGGCACACTAAATTTATAGGTGATCTTGTTTGAACTATTATTGTTGGCTTAAGGAATTAAATTCAAAATATTGTTTAGAGAAAATAAATCAAATATGGGCCCTTAAAAGCGTTATAACATGATGATACGGGATGATTTTTTCCCTCTGATATATGAAGATTATTTTCCAACATCCATTCAATACGTATAGACAAACTCCCATTAATAGAGTATATTTGGACTCTCTGCATTTATTGAATTCATTCAAGTTTATGTCTACCTTTCAATTAAATTGGAACCTCCAACGAAGGCGCTCTTAGGCTCTAATCCGATTTGTGTGTAAATCTCTAGTGAAGTAAGATATAGAATTAAATTCTTCTAATCCTTAGTCTAGCAGGACTCTCGCAACCTATTGGTCCCTCGCACCGAATACGAAAACTCAACAAACCAGCATTAACAATACGCTTAGCCTAGCTCGATTATAAAACTATAAAACTTGGTTGTGAGGCTCTCTCCGATCCAACTACATGTACGAGTCGACCGGATATCGCTCGGCCTCCTCGAGCATGTGCCGGAAATCAACGGGCACGGGCTGCGTAACGTTTCCGGTTCCGGGTCTGCCGGGCACATGGCCGTTCATCATCTGGGCGGGATGCTTGCCGCTGCCCACAGCACTGCCCCGGTTCTTCAGGTGTCCATTCATCATGCTCACGTGGTGACTGATCGTGGGCACTGCCCCGGGCACATTGGTCTCCAGATCGTGCAGAATGGCATCGGTCTGCTCGTTGCGCATCATCTGCTCGCCCACTGAGGCCGAGTCCTCCGGATTATCGCCCTTGTTCAGCAGCCGCTGAATGTGGTTCCGTATGAGGCGCTCGAACTCACGCTGCACCGACGGGCTGTCAGTATCGCCATCGACCTGGGGATCGAAATCAAATCGAAGTGAACACCATGTCCTTCGGCATTGGCCAGGTTACTCACGATCTGCAGACGATTGCTGGTGTCCAGGATCTTGAGCATGGGCAGCGTCTGCTCGCGAAAGAGCTCGAGGCGCCGGCGGAACGAGGACACGGTATCGTCTATGCGTCCTCTGCCCAGTTGCAGCTTGGAGCAATCGAGCAGGATAATGGGCGGGCGTTGCTGGTACTGTGACGAGGAAAAACAGGATTAGAATCAGAGGTTAAACTATTCTTATACTCTGTTTAAAAAGTTTTTAACTTGCTTTATAACTTCTCTTTCATATCTAAAGTGAATCTTCAATTAATTGCCAATTTAATTGTGATTACCTTGTTCTCAAAGTACTTGACTTGCTGCAAATTCCTGGGATAGCCATCTATGATGATTCCAGTTCTATCCCGCAACAGGCGCAGGTTGGTCTCCAGCAACTGATTCAGAGACTTCTCTGGCGCCATATCTCCGGCGGCCAGGGACTCCTTGACGGCATAGCTCTCGGTATTGGCACGTGGTGCTGAGTCCGTGATGTTCCGCAAAAGGCGACCGACACTGCAAGACCGAGTAATGGTTTAAGGGATGGGTAACATAATGGCCAAAGGGGTATCATAGCCCACCTGATGTGTGCCCAGCCCGGGTTCAGGCCAACGGCCTTGAGGCACAAAGTGGCCTTGTTGCTGCCCGGACCACCGATTACCCAGATAATGGGCGGTAGAGCGGTGCCATCCGAACCCGGTCGCAGCTTTGGCTGCTTGGTGACCACCACACCGCTATCGTCATCCGCGCTGGTGGTGCCCATATCCACGGCAGCCACCGCCACGTGCCGGCCACCGTCGCTCCGATCCAGGGCCAAGTCCCTGGCCAGAACGGTGCCGGTGGTATCGGTGTTCGTGGTGGTGGCGGTGGTGGTGCTGGCCACGTTGGTGGCGCTGCCGCCTTCTGCAATTTGAGTCGCTTGTTGGGCTTGACTTGGAGCGGTGTCAACGCTAACTATACTGCCGGGTATGTCATGCACCCCTCTGCCCATACCTGTAACTCCGTTCATCACCGCCTCTTGGTTCTCGAGGGTGCTGAGTATGTCGAGGACGGCGGTGCGAAAGTCTTTGTACACCTCAGTGGGGGCACGCTCGCCATTAACCTGGAGACGATATTAATCCAAATATTCATTATTATCTGTATTATATTTTTGCATGATTTTAAAAGAGTCATACTTACGGCCAACAGCATGTCACTCTGATCAAAATAATCAGCGACTGGCATCACATTTTTGAAGAAATTTTCCAATTCCATTTTGGCTAAGGAGAGTACTACATGACCTAATTTGGCCCCATAATCGATTTGCTTCTGGAGCACCGATTGACGCCAGGATATTAGAATCACGCCATTCACGACTTGTATCTGGAGGTGAGAATAGAAGCGAATCGGAGAAGATTAATTTGAGCTACAGTCCCCGCTAATAAGCATGCTTCAAGGAATGTCCTACTTTCGCAATGATAGGTCAATATGCTATGGTTAACGCCATGTGTACGTGACTCGTACGGATACCCGGAACTCTCCAAGTACCGCTTGGGCCTGGCCTGTCCAATTAGCACTTGCATATGTAATAGACAGTGAACGTGAACCTGGCTGTAAATCCATGGGAATTATGGCCGAGCAAACACACTGACGTCGACCCATTTGCCAGTTAATTAGTTCAAATAGCTCAGCAGCAATTTACTGGGCAAACAATGTGAGCGGCAACAAAAAATGGCTTCATAACAAATAAAAAGGACCGACTCGGCGGGGAAGACAGCGCAAATTGGTCGGACAAGTGGAAAAGGTGGAAGGTGGAAAAGGTGGAAAAGTTACCTTCTCCGAGTACTCGACGACGTCGCGCATGGAGCGTGGATATCCCGATATCAGGTATGCTTTGGCAGCTGGAGCCATTTTCATTTCCAACATCAGCACCTCGGTGACTGTTTTCGACGATAGTTGCGAAAAGTCCTGCATGTCTGCGAAGGATAATGGAAAATAAATGAGCGGGTAATCTTTCATCGTTGTACTAAATATTTTAAAGTAAATAATAACAAAGAATAAGTAAACCTTAAATGCTCTAAATGCGCTGTCTAAAAATATGCAATTTATAGCATAGCTTAATTGTCAAAATAATTGAACTTTGCTCTGGGTTTTATTGCCTACTAATAAACACATTTTAAATTGATTTCAAACTTGAAGTGGATTCTAAGGCAGCCACAAAAGTTATATTTAAAAATTCTGAAAACTCTTTAATCCAGGCACCAATTTTGTTAAGCCGTTTAGCTATTATTTATATAAAACAACTTTTTTAAGATTTTTGCTAGAAAAAACCATAAAATCTTACTAATACCATACTATTCTACAACTAACTCGAATAAGAATCTATTTTCCAATTTGTCAAGATTCTGGCAATGTTACCCACAGAACTAGTCAATGATATGTCAGCTTAATGCTTGATGTATTATAAATGCATTATTAATTTAATTTAAAAAAAAAGTTAGTTTCCTCCGAGCTTTAGATATTTTATTTTCAAAATCTTCCGCTAGATTCTTGAACCTTCTTTTAATGATCAAAAGAGTTCTGTAGAAGCTACTTTAAGTGATCTTGTAGTTTGGGAAGTATGAATGCTACTCCCTTAAGATCTTAGCATATCTCTTAAAAATAATATTATAATCCTCACCATTTCCCATTGCATATTGCTGCAGCAGATCCATCATATTGATGTGCGTTACTCCGCGTCGCTCCTGCATGAATGTATCGCAATGGGTGACCTTGCCACTACCTGGGCCGCCTAAAACAAATATCACTGGCACTTTGGGCGGATCGAATTTGATTTTTCCAGCATTTTGCATATCGATAGCGCCGATTGCATTGGCTGAACCCAATCGTCCCGCCGCCGCGGCGGCCTCCAAGTCGCCAGCATTTTGGGCATTCCGATTCCGTGTATGACTCCAATCGTTGCCTTGTTCGCCGGTATCTTGTGCCGCGCTGGCATCTAAAAAATGAATAAATTAATAAAAAATTAATATATAAGTTCAGCTTACATAAATAAATAATAAATCAATGAAAGAAAGACGTCTTCCCTTTCAGAAATTATACATACATTCTATTTGTAAAAATACATTTTTTTAAATCTATTTTAATAGAGTCCAGAAGCACTTTGACCTAAATATATCATCATTTTATATACTTAAAGCCCTTAATGACTTAAAGATATTGCACTGATATATGCACTGATGTTTTGGCGATTTTATATATATTTTTTATGTTTTAAGCAATAATATCCACATTTAAGATTTAATTCACGTTTTTGGCAGCCAAAAAAAAAAACGTAAAATAATAAATAGCTTGGTGGATCGTTCTAATCGTAAATTGGTATACTTTTTTAATTGATGTTATTTTGTTTCTGTGCAAGAGCAACAGTTAACCCTCTGAAGGGGCGCTGCCATTGCTCGACCGGAAACCGGATGTGTTGGCAAGTTAGTGCGAGAAGTCTCGGGCTTGGGCTCGGGCATTGGCAGCCCTAACGTGCCAAGGCGGCATTAGCCAAGCCTTCAGAGAGGCGGAAGCAATTTGCCAGGCATAGGAAATTAGTGTCAGAAGGACACGCACTCGACAAGGGAGCGAAAAGGGCCGAGCAAATCGCGAAACACATCATTAAAACATGTTAAACAATTATTTAATTGTATGGCAACCGTGTGTCTAGTATAGTATGGCGTCACCGCTGAATTCATTCATGGAAAATCAGCTGCGGCTTGGCGATTCTATAGCTTTCGATATGTACCCCAACTCCTATTAGTTTCCCCTCCTGCAATTTCACTTTTTCCGTTCGGTTCTGTGACATTTTTATTGATTTTTCTGCAGTTTTATTTAATTGACATGTTTTGTTATTGTTGCTGTCCCTTTCCGGCCCGGGGGTTTCCCATTTTCCATTTCCCATTTCCCGCTTTCACTCCCCACTCGTTCTCGTTTTCCTTTTGTTTTTGTAAGTGACGCGCATTTCAGGATTTATGTGTGGCTTTGGTGGTCAACGTACATGTCCAAGGACCAGCCAGCCTTGGTGGACAACGAGCCCAAGTTCCGATACAAATTATAGCGTTGGGCAAGGTCTCGATTTTGATATAGCCCCCGCTTTAGACGATATCCGTTTATATGTTTTGGAAACCCTTATATACGTATATGTGAATATATCGCATATATTCTGTAAATGTTTTTCGCAAATGAATTTCCGAGCCATTGATTGCTGTAATTTCAATTTCAACTGTCCCTTGAATGGTGGACAATTGAATATGTCATCGATTAATTAGTAGGTGGATGGGGTTGCTTCTAGATATTTTCCAAGTCCAAAACTATTAAACGTTATTTATAGGCTTAAGCTTAAAATGTATTGCCAATAATGGTAATTGAATTACAAATCGGATGATAATAAAAATAAAATAGAATTGGAATTTGTAATTAGCGGACGAATAACACTCTTAAAACCGGATAAGTAAAATGTCTATACCCCATAATTTTTGTTTACAAATTATGTTCAACATTTTTTACTCGAAAGCCTATTATTATTGGATCCGAAGAGTATGCAGCACAAAGTTCGATAAGCCACAAGTCTCAGCCGAGAAGTATGCAGCAGAAAAAGAGGAATAATTGAGTTAACGCTCCAACTCCGCCATCTAAAATTCATTGGGACAAAAACTAATGAAAAGTTGTGCATTGTAGGGGCAGTCCCCCTGGCGTGTGTTCGGGCCGCGACTCATTAGGGTTCTTTTTGTTATCTTTTTGGCCGTGGAGAGGCATTGCTAATCTCTGCTCACAGATCTCCCGGACGGGGCACATTACTCACCTGTGTCTAAACAAATACCCATTATCCATTCGGTGGCCAGTATAGCTGAATTTTCGCAATTGTGTTTTCCCTAACGCGCCCGCCCGCGTGCACCCTCACTCGCACACAAAATGGAGTATATTTTTTGTTTAAAAAAATATTTATCGCATATATCGAGTTTTCCCGAAGGGTGTGGAATTCCACAAAGGATATGCACTCTGCAACGGCTATGTATTCTATGTGTATATTATAAATTTGTGTACATTTATTACTGGTATCTCCGGGATACTTGTTCTCGCGTTTTATCGTCGGCAACACGCACCACAACGAACTGCATGACGTTGCCGGTTTTATGTTTGGGCTTCTGATTTCGATTCGGTTCGGTTCGGTTCTATTCTGTTCTGATTTCCGCGGGTTCAACAAACCGGGGTAGGTACGCCTCGCCGAGCGTCCGAAACGAAACTGAGTTTCGAAATTGACAAGTGACTCGGTTTTTACCTCGACGAGCCGATTCACCTGGTCACTTTGGTTGCCCGGCGCGCGTTTCCAATTAATGAATACTTTATGAGTTCCAGCAGTTTCCTGGCCACCACTCGTATCCACATGCGATTCCAGTGTGGCGCGCGGGTGGTCCGCTGGAAGTTTCACGCACGGCTTTGGCTCCGTACATCCTTGGAGCATTTTCACCACCCCAGCCCCAGCCCCAGCCCAAACCCAGGCCCAATCTCAAACCCAAGCCCAAGCCCAAGCCCGCCGCACATGTCGGTGTCATTCATGGGCCGCCATTTGTTTATGCGCTCCAAACAAAGTGCCCGGTATCCAGTGTCCTGTGTCCTGTGTCCTGGAGCCAGCAGTGCGTTTCTCACACATCCTGCCAACGTGCGGCTCCCACCAGCTCTTTAAAACACTTTCCTTGTTTTCTCTGCCAGTCTAGTGTCCTGGCGTGCTGGTGTCCTGTCGCCTATGTTGATTGTTGTTGTCATTTCAGGTTTTGTTTTTCTAGGTGTAAATAAAACCCCTGACTTGCAGCTGTTCGAGTTGAGAGGCGATGTAGAAATCAGGGCGGGCAAAAAAATAGGAACTAGGACTAGAATTTATTCAAACATCATTATTAATTTACTTTTTTATAAAGACTACACTTTTAAGCTGTTAATTAATTACCCAATTGCCTAGATAAACAAATCAAGATTAAACATAATCAAATTGTTTGGCCTAATACAAAAAATATGCGACTTTTGCTTATGAAAAAAAATAAAATTAATAATAATCTAAACCTCAAACTATTTTCTTAATTATATTATAATTGTAAGAGTTTTTTTTTTTTTTTTTTTTTTTTTTTTTTTTTTTGACTGAGTGTGTTTTGGAAAAACACACATATTTAATTTTTACATTGATCAACCAAATTAATGGTTATAAAATGTAGGGATTAACAATAGTAATAATAATAACGTGGAAGCATAACATGAAAACGGTAAACTCCCTAACATAGGGAACGAAAGAACAAAGTATTTAATGGGGAAGGACTCTCGATCTCTGCCGTCCTCCTATCCACAAGTCTCCTGGGTGCCGTCTTTGTAGCCTTCTTCTGGACCTCGGTGTAGCCAATGAAGCAGCTAGTTGGTTCGCATGGACT